>VYYJ01004429.1:0-13434 GCA_021029165.1 Cyphoderus albinus
CATGATTACTTCATTGTTTCAGCTGAAATCTTTAAAAGCCCAGCTCAAACGCGGAACTCGACTAGTTTATAATCATAGTCAAACCTGTCCGCACATATACAGGCAAATTGTGTAAAAGGTTTTTTTATAAGTGAGATACTGTTGCTAGTAATTTTTTGTTAAACAAACAATGACCAGTTTACACACTGCTAATTGATTAGCCGATTACAAATTTTAAAAACATAAGAGTTTGTTACTGTGAGTTGGTGAAAGTTGAATTCGTAGAATCTCAGAGGAGGAGAAAGGAAAACGCCGTGATTTTTTGGTGAGCTTAACTTGTTTTGAAATCTGAATTCAAACTGAATCTTTACTCGTAAAGTGTAGGATAAGCAGAAGTCAATACCCATAAACCTCAGAAATATAAAGTCGCACAGTCGTCCTGCTTCGATTGTTTATGTATAAGGGTAGAGTTACTCATGTTACTATTATTGTCATGAATCAGGCTTGGGTTGGGAGCCGTTTGAGGAAAGGTACCTTTCTACATGCCAAAATAAATAGTCAAGGATAAAAAATCCATTAATTTCTGTCCAAATATTCTTTTCTTCAAAGCGTTGCATTGAAATGTATCTGAAGGATTCTGGCAACGAAATCAATGAAAGCGATTTTTACGTTTGGGAATTTTAACACAGAGGATCAAAAATTGAATGGATGAAGGGACAGGACAACTCATCGTTGCATTCCAGAAAACAATAATGTTGAGATACAAAAGATTTTCCTTTATTGAAAGGCCATAAAGTAAGTGGAGAAGGAAATACGGTGACACCGTGGGAGCCATCATAGTAAACGTGGTGTTATGTTATGCACTCTCAAATCGCATTTTCAGGTTTTCGTAAAATTGAATACGCAGTCCAAGAGCTTGTAGTAAATCAATCATCAGCACTGACGTCGAATGCATTGATAGTTTTGATTTCAGACGAAGAAATAGGAAGTTAAAGGACGATTTTATTAATGCTCACATGCTCAGTTAATTTATTAAGCCACATGCCGATTTATTTAACCTTTATAAATGTAAAATCAATAGTAATTTTATAGGTGTGCACACTTATCGCATTGCTATCCATATTCATGTTTTATGCAGCTGGCATTTGACATTGAATACTTATTTAAGTTAACATTATTACATATTTAAATTATTGCGAATGGCTTTTTAAAATCTGATACCTGATACGGTTATCATTCCATCAGACGGTTTGATTATTAGGCCAATCCACGTTTCTTTGTTGAAATGCATTTCAAATACTGTAATTCAGGCTGTGGGTCATTTTTAATATGCTTCTGTTTATTATGCTTATGATTTCAGATCTTGTCACGCATCTTCGTAAAACCGGCATCACATGCTCAAGAGATATCCAATTTCTGCTTTATTACCGAATATAAGCTATCAACTGGTAATAAAACCCGGTGGCAAAAAGAATTGTGACCTGCCCACAACTTCATGTTCAGTTGGCCAGGAGTCGTGACGATTATTATTTAATAATACGCACCCAGTCGCAACCTCTCTGCTAGGGTGTTTAATTTCAAAAATCCTCATAAATAACAAAAATGTCACAGTCATCCCCACCGTTAGCGAAGCAGAAGCAGCAGCCACCACCGGCTACCACACCAAACATCACCGAAAATGCAACATTCCAATTTCTTCAACAGCAAAATGGAGGAGTCGTGGTTCCAGGAAATAGTTATAATAACCCTTCCATTTCATCTCCACTCTCTTCTCCACCATCAGGCTACCATCAAGCTGCTGCTCCATCAAGTCCGGCAATCATTTCCACTACCAATCCAAATCCAGATTCAATTGCTACATCCACACCGTCATTTGTAGCATCTGACCACAATGGTGTTGCCAGCAGCAGAACAATGCAACAAGAGGTGTCATCAGAAAAGAATGGAAGTACAACTGTAGCAAGTCAAAGCAAAGTTACAATGTCCACTGCAGATAGTATCAGCAGTTGTTTAGGAGATCCTCCAAGCTATTGTGACTCCACGTCAGTCCTTCAGCGTTCCCATCATTTACCAATTCATGAAAATCACAATGAAAATCCGGGGTCGGCACAAAGTCCCATGCATGTTTCTTCCCTGGTCCATTCAATTTACAATAATCCCCCAGTAAGTAATGCCGTTGGAAACAGTAATTCAACGGTTCATGACTACCTGTATGCCTCAAATCCATACCTTCATCACGGTGGTCATGTCTCTCCGCCGAGTGCAGAATGGATTGCAGCGGAGAATGGTGACACCTCTTCCATCTTGGCCGCAGCAGTGGCAAAAGCGGAGCTTGATCCAATGACCTCTTATCATCTCTATCAATCCAATCCTGCCCTGGCCGAAGTTCATCATAGAAATCTGCTTGCAATGGGTTCCAATGCTCATATAGGAAGCGGAATGGATAGCTGGGCCGCATGGGTTAACGGTGGAGTGACATCAGGCGGAAATTCTGATCATCCTTCGGGGGACGAGATGACACAAGGTCATCACATGGTCGACCGAATGGATCAATCTGAATCTCCGGTCACAGTCACGGCGACAACCTCGACGTCGGTAAATACTAAGAGTTTGCAACACCAAGCTACATCGTCCTCAACAAGCGGTGAGTTGCATCAAATACAATTGAGTAGGGCACTCTTTCTTTCACTCATTTCTTTCATTAGTCATCGAATCTTTGTAGCCCAGTTTAGATCTCCTCTGTGTGAGAGTTTTTCTTTCTGCGCGCTTGCTTAAGAAGAGATGGTCGAAACTTGAACACTTTCTCTTAATTGTTACGAGATCATTAATAATAATGCCGAGCGACAAGGAGTGGAAAAAAGAACCTTTTTCGTAAGAAGAAAATAAATAAGTTTAAAGGGATGCATCGTGCATAGATGCAGTTAGTTGTTCTCGCTCTCCATCCGCTCATTGAAGATAATTCATTAGTGAGTCCCGTTCCCGTACCATCGCAGTTTCGTAAGCTGTCGTTTGTAAATGCAGTACGAAATGCACAAAGAAGTCATATGCATACATAAGAACTGAGTACTGGTTTCCATAAGAAGTTTTATACTTACCTTAAATGAAGTAAATGGTAACTCTTAAAGTGGGAGATCTGTCGCTGTTTACAACCAGACAACACTCCTACTTTTCAAATGTTTGGGTAAACAAGGACAAAACTCTCATTAATTACGTCTCGTGGGGAAAACTGTTAAGCCCTTGTCCTCGTTCATTGTGCATGTTCGCATCCGAATCAACTGTAAAGTTTGGTTTTTCTGTGAGACGTTCCCAAAGTGTAATTTAGTTAGATAGATGCAATTGTTATAGCATGCCTTGTAGAAACTTTCCCAGAAGATGACTGAAAAAATATTAAAAAGCTTGGTCCTTTTTCGCTCATTTTTCTACCCTAAACATGAAATCAAAAATATCAAAATTAAGCTTTTTCAACTCCAACATACAAGTGACTTTAAATTCATGAAAACCCTTTTCAACAGGAAAAGAGATTTATACAACACTGAAAATAAAAAATGAATGCCCTCAAGATTCCTGTTTGTAGGAGAATATTCTTGCTTTGTTTAGTTGATCTTTCTCTACCCATGTTCATATTTTGTTCAGCAGGCACGCGGAACAGGTTGGTTCATCATTTTCATGGGAAATGTCAGAAGACAAAAAATTTTCCATCAAAAATTAGTAGCTGACTGGATTCATTAAGTAGGCTGAAGTGCAAAGAACAGTAGAGCCTTGTGTGATACTATAAGGTACATATATAGTGTAAAAATTTAATCTCTCCAGATACTGGTTATTTATGCTGTTTAGCTACCTGCCTACTTACTAAAGGTAGACAAAAACGTGCGTAGGTGAGTGGAGATATGGAGTGGTTCCAAAAGATTTAGATATCTATTTTCAGTTCAAACTTTTCTTAGGTAGAGATGCATATACCCAAGCTCTTGTTTGTATAAACACATAATCCAAAATGTAACAATACAAAGTTACCTTTTGAAGAAACTTCTTCAGCTTCTATCTTATCGTCCCATTGCTTCCTTTGTCCTTGCTTCAACATGCATCATTTCAGTCAACATGTAATGAAACGCAACTCAAACTGTAGCATTTCGTTGTAAAAGGTTGGATGACAAATTCAAAATCTCGCCTTGTTATTGTACCCGCAACAACTGAACTGTAAGTTATGACTATGACGTTTCACTAGAACAAAGTTTTTCGTCTGAATTTTTGCAGCTTTTTTCTGACATAATCGTTCTCGGTAGTCATCCTGAGTCAAAGCAGAAAGAGTTCAATTCGAATTCTCTGGTGATGATAGTAAGAAAATATTTTTCCGTCGAATCACGCAACCATATACATACTCTTAATAGTTTGTGGTGTCCAGTTAGATCTAGTCCAGATATCTGGCACAACAAACCAGAAAAAAGCCGGTAGATATAATTAAGCAGTTATTCTGAAGTGGTCATGTTTAACCAAAAAATCCACAAACATTTAAAGCATTGCATGATNGGCACAACAAACCAGAAAAAAGCCGGTAGATATAATTAAGCAGTTATTCTGAAGTGGTCATGTTTAACCAAAAAATCCACAAACATTTAAAGCATTGCATGATATTTACTTAGAAAATGTTTAGAAAAGCTTAGCAAAAATGTAACAAAGTTCACTTGCCACACTTCTATAAACTATGCAATGCTATAACCTAGCATTAAAAACCAGAAGCAGAAAGCAGAATTCACATTGTGATAATATGGTAAGTAAGCAGCTACCCGCCCCTTAAGGTTTCGTATTGTATGCAAGCTTCATGCACGAATTTTAGTAATCGAAGGTACGAGGCGTACATAACTCCAAACAGTTACGGCATGAGCTAACTTAAATGAGACCATACTATATAAATATACAGAAAACAACTAAGAAGTAGTCTTGCTGACGTCTATAGTTGTATAGTTGCACGTTATACGAAGAGGAGTAATGCATAAAATTAGTTATTTATCTGAGGAGACAAAAATTGGGATATTGCGTGACTTGATTTTTGAAAAGAAATCTGTCATCTGGCTCTGGGTAGAGATTTCTCTTAGATGATAGTGAGGGCGGTAATGCATAAAAAGCTAAATTGAAAGGTTGAAAAAAATACACACCTATGTGGTACTAATGTTTCTTCTGCTTTCTGCTTATTTTACAGTAAAAGAAAATGCTAAGTTGGATAACTGTGAGGAGAAACTGGACAGAGTGTATGCGATAGGAACGACGAAATATTTAGCGGCATATGCCTAGACAATATAAAAAACGTTTAACTTTGTTTAATAAAACCTAATTTGAAAAATGTTGATTGTTCTCAGATAACCCAGATCATCCCACGAAACGGGCTCGAACTGCATACACAAGTACACAACTCGTTGAGCTGGAAAAGGAATTTCATTTAAGTCGTTACTTATGTCGACCTCGGCGTATCGAAATGGCTGCCTTGCTGAATTTAACTGAACGACAGATAAAAATTTGGTTTCAGAACCGTCGAATGAAATATAAGAAGGAGCAACGCGATTCTTCAACTCCTACAAAATCCGGCTCCGCGTCCCCACACGAAGATGGTTATTCCCCTTCTCGACCATCGTCAATGATGATGCAATGTGACAATGGAAACGGGATTTGTGGAGGCGGTGGGAGCTCGTCAACCTGTGGCAGTTCCCATCAAACCGGTAGCTTCCAACACCCACAGCTTCTTTCTCCACATGAAAATCCTTCTCCGACTGATTATAACATCGATGCGGCAGCTGGAATGGGGGCAACTCACACTAATGAAAATACCAATGCAAATGATAGCAATAATAGCAGCAGTAGCAGCAGTGTTATCCATACCAATCAAAACAATGGCTCCGAAGCACTAGGATGTAGTCTTGTGTTGAAGCGAGAAAAGCAGCAAATGGACTCTCCCTGCTGCGGCTCCCCTCCAAACCTGTCACTGATGTCAATGTCAACGTCAACCTCTGGTTCTGTGTCAACAATATCTGCATCCACATCATCAGCATCGTCTTCATCGACAATTGCAGGAATCGTAGCATCCTCTTCCTCAGTTCTTCATCCCTCCATGTCCAATAATGAACCCGTTTCTAAACTCCTGTCGGCAACGCCACCACCCTCTGCTCACAACATCAAAATGGCCGAACCTGAGGTCCATGATATTAAAGTAGAAAGTAGTAGTAGTTGTAACAATAACATTTCGTCGAACATTAGTAAAGGAAATCATGGTAATACCAATCACGCTTTATATCGGCAACAAATAATTCGAAAAGGACGAGATTCATCCTCAGGCTACTATGAAGATTTTTCTCGCGATGGAGAGACAAATGTGGAGTTTCCGTCGTGTAGCGATTTAAACAGCAATCCTCCAGTCCCATCCTCATATCTCCATAACTCGTCACTTCAACATCACCTTCTCGATCCGATGGATCATCGTCCTCTTGATGAGTTTTCAGGAAAAATTTCAACAGAGTATTCTTTCCAACCATCGCCGCAGCAAAGACAGCTCGGGTATGGAGTCAATGGAAGAAACATTGCACAAATCACCCATTCTCATCCTCCTCCCAGTTACTATCAGTATATGGCAGATTGCAGTGCTAATAAGTATTCCGGGTACGGGAGTGAAGCATCTTCAGAACTCATGACTACACCAGCATCATTTCAAACTTACGCTGAAGTGGGTAATACAAATGATTTAGATCAGAATATCCCAAAATACGGGAATTTTCATCCTCAGTATTTTAGTTCACCCATAGCCGGCGGAGATAGAGTGACGGCTTCGGGAAATGCTCTAGATTACATGAACCACACTGGAAATCTAAATAATCCTTTTGTAGGCTCCATGAACAGACAAAGTATTTCGTACGATTTGGTCACCTCAAGTCCTTACACATCCTCAGTTATGGGAAACAACAACGTTCCCTACTATCTTCATGATCCCAATGAAAATTTTAAAAGTTTAAATTCGTGGAACCCAATCCGTGCTGCGGATTGTGGTACAAGCGGAGGAAGTGCACTTTCTGAAGTGAAGATGGAAGAAACTAGTAATCACGCAAATGAAATCCACCAGGAAAATTCTACCTTAATGAATTTGTAATACTAATTTGTTCTCCTAATTTACAAACTTAATATGTATCGACTGTAGCCTTACGTTTCTATTTTAGCACCGCCATGCAATTTTAAAATGTTTTACTTGTAAATGAGATAATATTTTACAATTATAATTATTACATATGATTAAATCAAATTTTTTAAAAAAATGTTGCAATAAATAATTCATTATTGTTGAAAGAAAAAGCTTTCAAAATGCTGAGTCCCTGTCGCGCAATGCAAAACAACAATTACACACATTTTCTCATTTAAAACGTAAGTGTTGTTGTTCCTGTTTCTGATACTATTACTGAACTGATAAATCTTGCATAAATTTGATAAAGTAAGAGTTTCCATTTTCTAGCTGCTCATATCTCTCCATGAGAGATAGTTTCATTGGCACTAAATGTCTAAAAGTCATGATTACTCCAGGTGTAGCAGCAAATTTCTAACTTAAACTGCCAATCAAATTGTAATCATCATTTTTTTAAATCCTGAAGTTATTGTTCTTGAAACTGCAAATTACACAAGAACTAGGATCATTGGTTGTTTGTATAAGTATGCAATTTAAAATGTAAGGATTTATTTCGATTTCCCTTCCAGCCTTTCCTCTTTGAGTTTAGTGTAGTAAGCACGATAGCACACAACTTGAAACTCATCATAGTACACACTAACTGGCACTAACCTTGCAGTAACAATGTAAAATGTTGGAAGTGAGCGTTATCATCCTAACTATCACATGAAATAGCGGCAGAAGGAAGTGGAAAGGGTTTGGTTTTGGCAAAGATCTTCTCTGTCTGTTTTGTTGACTTCCTCATTTCCTCTATCATCCACAAGTTAAGTACGATGATGTGGTACACACATATTTTACTTTTTCCAATATGATTATCAGCTCAATACCTATTTACGCCTTTCAGATCCTGTGGAATTGAGAGTTTAACTAATGTCTTTCAGAAACTCCAGTTTTGCTCATGCAGACTGCCATTTCAAAGTATACTGTTATAAGCAAACAACTTACATCCTAAGCCATCCACTCTTTTAATGAAGTCAGTGCCTAAGCAAATGCATAGTGCAAAGGAGTGAAAGAACTTGAAAGGGTTGACAAAGTTTGGTTTAAGCTATGTGAGTGAATGAACCCGGAATGTACGAAAGTGAGACACAGAGAGAAAAGTGATAGTGGTGAAATGGAGAACAGGCTTTTCCTCAATCGTCTCTTATCAGGTAGTATTTCCTGAACTCTCCATCAATATGTAAATGAACCAATCAGGGATGCAAATTCATGCAAAGAATTTAATTTCCCCTTTTACGTTCCTCTTCATCAACATTGAGTACTATCCAATATCAAACTCATAAAAACAGATGTACACACCAGAAGCTATAGATATTCCTGGAGAAAAAAAAAACTTGAGAAAAAGTTAGCAGCCGGAGTAAAGATGGTAGAGATCAAATTCAAGTGTGTCGGGTTACTTGGTTAGGCTGTGAGAATTGGGAAACTAAAGAACACATATATATTTATATATTATAGAAGTTGCTTAACGGAATCTGTTTTAAAAATGGTAAAAGTTGTATTATACAGAAATGCGAAAGGAAGAAATGCCCTTGAGCCATTTAAACATTGTCCTAGTACCAACCACAAATTAATATCGATTTGACATCCTATCCAGCCTGTCACCACAGGATTTAAATTATTATTCTAATATACATATACATGCAGTATGAATAAGTAATGCACTGTCTACAATAACGTCATTGTTAAGAAAAGTCATCCGCATTTATATAAAAACAAATTAAGCCTAAGCAGTCATGGTACAAATTAGGTGTAATATCTAAAATGTGCAATTTGCCCCTTATTAAAGTAAATCTTACACTAAAAGAATTACGTACTTAATTACTACTAAGAAAGTATTGTATTGCTAATTTAAAATTTGAGTTGCTTTGAATGTAATGGATCAAGTGTGTCGGTTCATAATTAATTGTGGTTGTAGCTGCGTTCATTTTATACATATTTGTTTTCACATGTAAACCTACAAAAAGCTGGTTATAAAAATCACTGAGCAAAATCACTTTTGTCTGTACGAAACTAGACAAAATCGTTACCGAAGAATTTGTGAATGCATCCCTGAAAAAATTCAATTAAATTCTTGTCTCGAGAAAGGAAAAGAGTAGGATTTTATCCACCTATTCGATTCCATTCTCCCTTCTAGGTTGGTGTCATCATCGCCACATTTTGAAATGCCTCCAGGTATTGCGGGTATGCTTTTTTTATCAATAATAGTAGCAAAACCATAATCAGAAAAACCACGCCACCACCGACGGACAACTTTTTTAACTTAAGTTTCGTTCATAATTCAAGTGGAATCGGCTGGTGCGGTGGTTAGGAAAAGCAAGTATAGAACACGTAAAATGTACGACTGCCAATGAAGCCGTCTGTCAGTCTTTATCTTTGTGTAAAATGGAGAGGACACATGGAAGACGAAGTTAGAAAAAAAACGAAGAAAAAAATCTCATGTCATTATTACTTTTACACATTCTCCTTTGTATTAGGGAGCGCTCCATAGGAGGACAACGTCGCTCAACTACCTAGTCAATGAGAAAAATGGAAATGAGAAAAAATGCACTTCATTGGAAGCAAATCGAACGAGAGGGCAAGATAAGAAAAGAAGGGCTTCCTTCCACTCTTCTCATTCCTCCGGTCCTCCTTGTATCATGCTAAGAGGACTCCCGCTCCACCACCACAGACGAAACCGCACCGAGGCTTTCCTATATCCATAATGAATAAAATAAAATGCATGTATACTCTTCGGAAAACGAGGGCTTCTTCGCTGGAATGAGGCAGGAAAAGGGTAATAAATGAGGAAAATGCCATGTGTACGGGAGAATGAATCAGTAAAAAGACATGAGAAAGAGAGAAAGAAGGGAATGTGATGACGCCTTGAAAATATAATTGGAGTGAAGAGAAAAAACGAGGATGGCTGAATCCTTTCTAAAAATATATGATTCCCATTTTCATTCATTGTCTTCGTTTTTATTCTTCCACTTGAGGTGTTGAAGTTACACTTGGTCGGAGCAGCACACATTTCTCACGTTTTTTTTGTTAAATGCGACTAAAACACACATTTAAGTTATTCAGTTTAAGTACCAGCCAGCCAACCAATGTGCACTGTTGTGTGTGTAACATCAAATAAAAATACTTTTCACCACGGAGTGAAAACGAAAGGCAGGACAGGACATGTGAGGCGGAAGTAACTCTTTCCATTTTTTCTAAAAAAAAAAGTGTCATGAAGTTAGTTATTGGTTGTTATCGAGCGATAAGGACTATAATATTTTAGCAATATTTTATATTTGAGCTTTTGCGTTCATAAACACGTCTATCTTTGCGTCCAATGCATCATGATGACGATAAAAGCGAAAGCCTGTTATTACAAGAAGTGGTGTTTTTAATGATTTCACTATGTTAAAAAGAAGAATTTCGTTTCCCACTGAAGTTTACTTTCTTTCATGAGCACCTTCAAAATATATTCCGGTGTGCGTGCATCAATTGCTTTTTCGTATTCTTAGATAAATCTCATACGTCTCACTGCAGTTTAGTTTGCTCTCGCTATTTCTCATTAAAATAAAAATGGAGGCAGAGGACGATAATAAAGATTACATGAAATGGAAAATGTTTACTCGGTATCCACCTTCTAGATTCAGGTGTTATTTAAGCGAACGCAGTGCTTCGTTTTTCGTCATTGGTAAGCATGACTTTTGGCTTCATGTGGCGGTACATCATTATTATGGCAAGGCATAACTCTTTGGAATAGTCTCTTCCTGATTAGCTCTTTATTAATGGTTTTAACTGTCGCAAGTCGCAAGTTGAACACACTTTTACAAAAATCTACTCGCCTCATTGAAACTGACATTTTACTTAATTAATAGAACTGATATGGCGTTGAGCACGTGCTAAGAAAGTACGAAACAATTACAGTTTCTAATTTATTTTGTTACATTTAATCGTGGCGTTGACTAACTTGAGATATAATTTGTATTGACTGGTAGTTACATCATAAATGATGTGCTGATATAACTCGCATCTTTCTTGGCCTGCAATCATGAAGCTTCGCCCGAATTCAGTCTTTCATAAATGTTTTAGTGGAACAATACAATCTGGTAACTTCCTTGTAACAAACAATTACATATATTTGTTTATAATTATTAAATATTAATATTAACATATATTTTAGTATTTTAGAAAAACTCCTGCTGATAAAAATGTAATGAATGAAAATTCAAAGAAGTTGAGAGATAATAATTTGCATATTATTTTATTTATTAGAAGACTTAAATCTTTAACAAGGGAATGTTCATAGTGTACATCAAATGCCAAAAGGAGAGTGAAGCCGTTGATACTTCATTTGTTACCGTTTAAGATAAAAGCAGAAAGAAACAAGCGAAACTGAACTAAGAAAGGAAATAAGTGGATATATGGCGATTTGTCTGCTTAAACATTACGTTGAATGCTACAACATAAGGAAACATAAGTGTATAGCGTAATGACAGAGGAGAAAGGGGATTTACAAATGGCTTAGTGTCAAACTAGACACTTATTATAAGGGTCTGGATGATTGTTTACGTGGCAGTTGGTGAAATACATTTATTTTTATTTACTGCACTTTTGCTCTTTTGATGATGCTATACAACGATACTGATCAACAAGGGAATGGTAAAGTATTAGTTACATAATTTACTTTGCCTTGTTTATGGTGAATTGAATCAGAAATAGAATGCTTTCTTTTCACGAAGCTTTGTCAGGGGTTTTTAATTTTTAAAGTATTGAAATTCAAAATTAATTACATAATTCTAAATATTTTACTTCTTTAACTATTTTGAAATAGAATAAACTCGAATTTCTTTAAAATCGAGATTATTTTTTATATCAAGACCTCAAGTTGCAGGCGACAGAACAGTCGACAATAAGTCCGTCAGTTTATGCGTAGACTTCCTAATAGGAAGTTCCTATCAGTGTCCCATAATATGTTGCTATTGCATGTTGTGCACAGTCGGCTACCTAAAGCTTAAGTTCAGAATGAAGTAATATGATATTATGAAATGAAATAAAGAAAATAGGAAATTTACATTCTCGTACCACCACACTGCGGTCTCGAGAATCTATAACAATAATTTCTAATGAATCATGATGACTTGCGACTTCCAATGCTACTTTTATTTTTCTTCACGCTTGTAAAACGAAATAAATTGCTTGAATGACCCGGCTTAAGAATGATGAATGAATAATAGAGAAGTGTAATGTATTTATATCATATCATGTCATCGGACAAATAATCCATTGTCTATCGTTTATTATTGTTCATGTAAATGCCATACCTCCTTCGGGAATAATATCTTTGAAATTCAATTTAACGCAGCCGACAACTTTGCGCACAACACAATCTTTTTATTCACAAACAAACACTCAGACACCACATTACCTCGCATGAGACTTGTCGCTTGTTGTGTCCTACAAATAAATAATCTAAAATGAAGTTGTCATGCGCTCTTTATAAAAGATTGCACAATACGATTGAATAAAATAACATAACTGAAGTCTCCGCCGTACCTAGTTTGTTTGAGTCTCTGCTACTATGTATTAATGTATTGTAATTTGTAATTTCAAATACTTACTAGTTTGGCTGATAATAAACACAATTTCAGCTTAAAAATTCATAAGCTCTTTAACTTGAATTTTAGGTTCACACAATAATTGTATATAATAATCGTAATAAATTAAGTTGTGAAAACGTAGTCGGATTGCTGGGTCATCGACATCAACACAAAATCAGTTTGTTTGTCAAAGATATCCAGCGCTTCCAATGTGCGATCAGTAATAAAATAAAATCAGAGAAAAAAGTGATGGGTAAAGTATAAAAGTTTCATATTACAAAATTCCTATTACACCGCCAGCTACTTGTTTTCTTCGTTTTACTCAACAACAAGTTTTGATCATCTCTGGTAATTGTGTATCATTTCTCCACACACTCAAGATAGTGAATTTAAGTGGAAATAGAAAATGCTTGTTTGTTGCGGTATTAGAAATCAGAACTCGCTTTTTGGTTTTGCTCAAAAACATGGGGTGTCTCCCTTTTGGCCAAAAATCATTAATCTTTTCCCCCTATTGTCGCTGCCGACGATATAGCCGACAGATGATCCTTCAGTGATGCGATCTGATATGATGCCACTGACTGACTTGCTCCTTCTTTACATGCATATTACATATTTTGGTATATTACGTTTATAGCCCCCAGACTCCGATTTTCACAAAAATTGGTAGGATTGTAGAACTCGACAAGACGAATCGGA
>VYYJ01004430.1:0-13434 GCA_021029165.1 Cyphoderus albinus
CGCCAGTTATTGAAGATATACATAGTTTGCAAACAACACAAGTGGTCATTTCCTCTCCTTTGCTTGGAAGTTCCACCTGCACAAAGCGATGAGATCGCAAGATGAAAATGTTAGGACTAGTAAAACAAGGAAACGAGCCAGACCTAAATCAATGTGATAAGATGCATGATAAACCCGAAAGTACTGAAACGGTATTGCGCACAGGAAGGCAAAAATGACGTATTGATTTGTTGCTATTTGTTTATGTTTAATAGTGTGTATTAATAAAAATGACTAAAATGTACTTCGAAAATTTGGTATGCGATTTTATTTTTATTGCGAAACGTCTTATTTGCGAATTTAAATTATTGCGAGAACGTAGAAAATGCGAAACTGAATTATTGCGAGAACATGAAAAGTGCGATTTCAAAAAATGCGAAGATTTGTCCTAGCGAAGCATGAAGTGCGACATTTGTCCGGCATCCAACTTTACTCTTTGCTTCCACACTTTCTTCAGCGTCACGATGAGCAATTTTCTATGTGTACTTTCCTAACCACTACACTCGAACTTTCCTTCGCAAGTTCAAGGAAGTTCTCACTGACAACTTCTCACAATCAGTTCGGTTCATTCAGCACATACAATGATTTATTCTTCTTCAATATGCGACCTTTGTAGTTCGACGTGGAAACAAATCTCTTTTAAAATGTCCATCCTTAACTTACAAATTCACATTAGACAATTATTCACAGTAGTAAAATTATTGTGATATCCAGATCTTAGTATTCCAATGTCTAAATAAGTTGAAGAGCAAAACTTGTGCATTTTGACGGAATAGTGCAAAATATATTTTCATTTCACTTTTGACGAATTTGCCAATTGAACATTGAACTTTCGCTAAAGTATTTAACGTGTTTTTAGGAAAATGGCATCTGACTCCAGGGTTTCAACAGGGTTTCTCAAGTCAAAAACGCTTGAAACGGTCTCCATTCCAGAAATTATATATATTTACTCTCGAGTTCCTTCTTTAAATTTTCTTTGTCATTGTCCAACTCTGAAAATCTACCTGATTGCTGTTTTAGAGTTCGGTTGAACCCATCCCGCCATTCTCGCCAATCCGAATGAAAATATCCAAACAAGCCAATTCCCATCGTGCTAATAGCAATGACCTACATAAGCAAACCATTGTAAATTGTAATAATGTATGTAATTATTGGGCCAATGGAAGATTGCAGATAGTACATGCTAAATAATTGCTATCACTTTTCCCAGCTATTCTACTTTCAAATGAACCTTCACTTGACTTACACACAATAAGAACAATTCTGAATGGAAAAAACAATCCCATTTTTCCTCAATTAAGTAAACTATCAATCGATCATTAAGGTCATTAGATCGCTTAAATAATTTAGCACTCAAAAGGCGATTTCAATCACAACAACTCCAGGTTAATTAAACCCAATTCGCTTAATGTTTTTTAAATCTAAAGGCACTTTTGTTATATACTCCAATATTTCCTAAACTACCTTAAATAAATACGTTAGAATTTATTACTTTTACATAAATAGCAACTTCCTCTCACTATAAATTTTAAAGTCATCACATTATTAGCATTAGCTACTACTTTATAAAATCACCCTGTTTGTACATATCAGTAAAAAACGTTTGTCGCAGAAAATTTCAAAAACGATTCATCCTCAGGTAGCCAAATTTGGCACAGAGGTTTCTTATACTGTTCTCTGTCTTGAACCTGGCAAGGCTCAAACCGAAAGGATTCATCCGACATCCAATAATGTTATGTTAGAGTGTAATGAAATGAATTTACGCAATGCGATAGACTTGTGAATCAACGTTGCCTTGGAAGACATCGTATTACGATGATCGTAATAATTACAGAACTAAATAGTTACGTCGTGGATTGTGAAAAACCTAATGCACACAAAATTCACGTTGCAAAGCTTCGGACAGTTCGCGGTCGTATGAAAGAGTAGGTGGTTTTTGCAAAAGCATGCAGAGAAAATGGCTTATGCGAATTACAAAGGGGACATGGCGATGACGACCAAGAATGTCCTTGAGCAAAAATTGAATCTGATTCGCACAGAAGGTCTGTGTAACTGTAGAAGTCATTACAAGTTACAATGAAACGAGAGATGAATGTGTGCAATTAATTGGTAATGGTGGTAAATGCCATGATCAGGTTATTCCTGTGGACAAACTTGTAAAGGGTTGGTTCCAAAACCTCGCCTAAAGGTACAATTTTTGTTCTTTAGTCAACTTTGACAATTTTCTAAAAAACCTCCTAGCCGTCAGCAATACAACATTTTCCCCGCTTAGTCGTGACACACTGTTGTGTATACTATGAATGAATTATTTTCATTCCTTTATCTTGCGCTGCTTTTCATCTTTTTCGATTTATTATATTATTTGCATTCGAATGAATAGATTATTTTTGGGAGGTATGTTTGTATTTCAAAAAATGTCACCATCGCAGAATTCCCAGCCAGAGTATGTGAGAGGGAGTGAACGAAAAATATTTTTACTTCGTTTTGTTTAAAAAATTAGCATTTATTTTTGAAAGATGACGGTGATAATATTTTTATCCCCTTGGTGATCATCATCTGGAGCTTTATCTATTGTTATCATATCATGATGATCGCCGTTGCCTTTCAGGAAAATATTTATAATTATATTGAATGAATGAGTAACATAAGTGGACCGTCCATAAGATTTGAAACTGAGGAGGACACAAGGGGAAAATTGGCCATCCCAAAGAAGTATTTTTTTAAAGCAAAAATGCAGAGGCGTTTGTTTATGATCGTCTTCGTTTTGCTCTTTTCTTTCTAAAACGTTTTTTCTTCGACCTTTCAAGTGCTTCGTTTCGTGCGTTGATTGCATAATGGAATGCAAATCCGTTGAACCACAAGGTAATAAAATAGTCAAAATTGTCAACCTTATTTTAGGAAATAAAAGAGGATTAAATCAGAGCTAGCTTTTCCAGTGTATTAAACCTTCCTTGTTTTGATTTGTCACCGCCGTGTCATATTTCTATTTCAAAGATTGGTTGAAGCTAAACATTACACTACTGGGAAACTTTTATTTATCTTAATAACGCTCACTTTACTTGACAATCTTGAAAATTATGAATCTCGTTCCATCGTTTACCCTGCCTATCATCGATAAAGTATCTACAGTACATGAGTGAATGCTTAATTGATTAGCCAAATTGCTATTGTTTATACTGCATATTTCGACCTACCGTTATCCCAAAATCCTTATACTGCATAATATGACCAACCCAGTTTTTCAATGCCATTAACTCACATCTTTGAGTTTATTACAGAAAATTTATTTTGTTTATGTCTGCACTTTGTTGGTGTGTGTGCACAATACTCACAGGCGTTGTGTAAAAATAAGAGTTTTTTATTACTGCAATAATGGAATGGAAATGCTAATGCAATGAGAAAGAAATGTGATGTCGTGTGATGCATCACAGTGTGCTTGGTAAATATCGTGAATGAACGCTGCAGAATGAATCGTTTTTCTTTCCTTCCTTTCAACTTTTATGTTAACTATACTATAAGTGTAATAATTCACTCTTCCCAATTGATGAACGTTAACACACACACTCGTCGCAATAATATTTGTAAGAATATCTAACCGTCTGTGGTCTGTGGACAATGGTGCATTACCTCCAAAACGAAATAAAGAAGTGCATAAATTAAACCGGGTTGAAAAAAAATGAAAAGCAACATTTTCTCTCTGATTCATTTATTTGTACCCTATTCTAAGCAAGCGCTTACTTGAGATTGTTTTTGTGTAATAAGAACAAACAAGTTGATTTCCATCGCATTTTTCTCCTTGTCTTTCTTAAAAATGCGATTGAATTGAAGAAGAAAAGCATTAAAAATAAACTAAATACGTACTGCCCATTTCTTTTGTGAGTAGTAGCAGGTTTTCCTTTAGTATTTTTCTTCAGTAGTATTTTTCCTTTTTATTGAGTACCATGGTTATGCAAGAACTTATTGCCCATTCTAGAGATTTATTATTGAAATTGGAAAAGAAAAACTAGGCATGGAATTTGACATGTATTGACAAAAATATTATACAGAACCATTAACTTTATCCGCTAATCCTACGTTACAATTATTTTTGGAGAAAGAGTAAAGAAAAGGAATAAAACAGATGCGTTGCGTTGGTTTCTTTCTCATGATTATTTTAGGAAGGGACACATAAAATCTAAACGAGGCATACAATTTACGAGCGTGAGTGTGACATGAGGAGAAGTCTCTTCCTGTCCCTTCTCTCATCTCATATTATTATTCCTCTTTCCTACTCAACAAACCTTAGCTTCGTAACAAACTTAACGGATTGTACCAATTTCTTATCTTTATATTCCTTTACCATTACATATACGTAAAACATAGCTTATGGACACAACAAAGACAATAAATACCAACAGTGCACTGTGTACACACACACATTCAGTTTCTATTCTGTAAATTTGTCATTTCTGTACTCAAACCAAAGGAAATTCAGAGAGAAAAGAATGATGCAATGCACCCAAACCCCCACATAGAAGTAGAAATAAACAGAATTACTTGACTTGGTTTTCTTAATCTTCTTAAATTCGGTCGTTAATACTTTTGCCAATTACTACTTTTATATCTAACCATTAACTCTTTTGGAATTTAGACTACTTGAACTGTAATATTATTGTTGGTGATCCATTAGTCATCCATTCTCTTCTTATGTACACAAGGTGAACGCAATTTAATCAAAATATTCGCGCTGATCTGCCCAGTGATTACTGTCTCATTTCCTTGCAGTCAATACACGGGAGGAAAATCCGGCCCATGAACAAATTTTGAAAACAGAATTAATAATAACACCGGTGAAATCAATCCACCTGCGGCGTCAGGAAATGTTTGGAGATTTTCTAGCTCGTTTTTTCTCAATGTGAATTACTGAAATTGAAATGCAACGAAAAGTAAATGGCTTGGCCCTGTGATGGTTGGTGGCCACACACAAAAATTCTTGTTCGATTTTCTGAAGCCTCATTTCATGCTTTGTATATAAGGTACTTTAAACAATTGTTAGAAGGTTGAAAAGGTTAAAAGCGTTTCTAGCTTGGGCTGTGGCATTTAAAACAGGCTTATTTGTCCACTAACATCATTATTTCAATTTCTAGAAATTTGAACGATGAATGGTAGGATCATAACATATTCCTTTTTATATTTTGGTTCAATTCAATACCTGCTTTAATTAATGCTGCCAAAATTATCTTTGGCTTACGATAGAATATGAAACCCTATATGTATTGGGTCGGCGCTAATTCTATTTTATTTTAGCTAATTTTTTTCATAATTACTTTTGAGATTTAACTTGAGTGAATAAAAGACGGCAAAGGGTTAAAGTTAATAAATCTTGAATTTTTACCTTAAGATTTGTAAACTTTGATAAGGGATTGCCTTAAAATATTTGCCTTTCATGCTTTTACATATTAAACTGTCCCAGCTTTTCGTAATAATTTTCATCACTCGACAAACATTTCATTCTCTTCTCTATGAATCAAATTCTCCATTCGTGGGCAACAAAAAATATATTCATGGCATTACTTACTATTAGTCATCCACCCGAGTGAGAAAACCTTTAGCCAGATTAACATAGAAAAGCAAAGCAAAATGGATTTCCTCACTTGTTTAATAAAGTGCAGTCAGCAAGCGAAAACTGAAAATAAAGTGTTGCTTATTACTTCTATTCATCATACAAGACTTTTAGTTTAGAGATGTGGTTTATTTTTTAGTTGCAGCTGGCGTTTCTAGCTTGAAGTATAAACATTTCCTAAACCACTTTAATAAAATTGTTTAGACCAAAGTTCATCAGTGATAAACCAAAGCTTTAACTTTGCAAGGGGTAAAAAATGACGAGCGATGAATTTTGGTACGCTAAGTCAGCAATGGTTGACTTTGACTTTCTGGACTAAACTTAAGACGCTCATAAAAATTAATTTTTAGATTTTTGTTGGATTTTTTATATCTTTGCAAACATTGTTGCTGCTACACAGCACACATTTTTCATCATGATTGTAATTATTGATTTTAAGAGAAATTTACATGACATAAGAAAATACTACGCTTGTCGTGTATTTCCTCACGGTTACTACCTACCTACCTACGTGTAGGTAGGTAGGCAGAGAAAGAGTCCACATTTATTTGGATTCATTCCTTTCATAAGACAATGTTTCTCTGGCTACAGGTAGAAACTTGCAATACTTGCATACAAATCTTTTTTCAATTAAAGAAAAAACTTTCTGCCTGCCTGACTTTACCTTTTGACAAGATGACTCGAGTGTTTTCTCTCTTACTCATTGAAACACTCGTCTCGTCGTTTCTCTCACACATGCATTTTTTAAGTTGGCTTTTAGATTGCTTCGTGCAAAAAAAGAAAACAGAGGTGTGCAGCAAAGAAGCGTCATTTGAAAATCTCATCGCAAGAGCCTCATCTTCCTTTCTCCTTTCAAACGAAAATTTGCACTCATTTTTTACTGACTCTCATTTAATTTAGAAGAAAATGTAACGTCTACCACTATCTCTTGATGGTAGTTATTCTATATTATAATGATTGTAATAATAATGTGGTATTCTGCTTTTTAGTAAAAAATTGTGTAGATACTTGGAATTTTCCAAAATAGAGAAAAAGTCATGTGGATGTGATGTGTGAGTTTCTAATAAAAGATCACGTTTTTATAACACTGATTAGAATTACAGCGTTGTCACCATTAGCCTCGGCGTGGGCACGTTGCTTTGTGTAGCGTAGCGAGAGATGTTCCCAGTAGAAAACTGCAGAAAAGACAGCTCAGACGGTGACACACTTTTCACCAAAAGCTTGCTCCACATGTTGCCGTCTTAGTCAAAACACAATAATCATGATAGACAGATGCATATTAATAATATTGTACTAATCTGTAATGTGGTACGATGTGATGCATACAATAATGATAATATTGAGTCAAATTTAAAAATAACACGGTGAAAATATTATGCATCCTTTCGTCAACAAAGCGCAACATTTTTATGCTTTTGCCTTTTATCTCTTCACTTTCATTATCCCAATCCCACCATCAGCTCTACTTTTGACCAACGACAAAACAACGTTAATATTGCAAAAAGATTTTTCTCCCCCAAATGGAACAAGTGTAAAGTATCATGATCACCTGAAAAACAAAATTTCTTGCTGATGTTGGGCTAAGCTTTCGTTCTTCCCCTTCGTGGCTTCACTTCACTGCACCCTCCGATCGAATTGAATCAACTGTAAATAGATGTGCATTCATGAATTGTTCCATTCTTTCTTTATGTCCGACTTCTCCATGCGAAAATAAAAGGGGTATTAACATATAACAACAATAATGGTATTTAATAATGCATAATGGAGTCTACTTCACCTTTAATTCTTTCTTAGTGAGAACAACAATTGTTGCTGTTGGCAAATTATGGTAAAACTCGATAATAGAATAAGAGTGGGCAGCTGGGCCAACGGAGAGTCGACCACAAAATATTATGGCTTTCATTTCACATAATTTCAAACGTGGCACAAGCCGACGGCGCTGGTTCTCGAATTGCAAATTGCCTTCGAAAAATTACGAGCTGGTGATGATTTATGGTGAAATCGGCGTCTCGCTATTTCGAATTACCTTTCATTTTACCTCCACCACGCTCTTTATGTATATGTATTCATATGCATCATCATAGTTTATAAACAGAAACATTATGAAATGGGCATTGAAGTAGACACTTGGAATAAATTGCGTTCATCCTGTAAATATTAGCATTTATGTAGCAAACAAGAGAATCTCTCTCTTGTCTTATTGCTTCCTATCACACCTCAACCATCACTTGAATGAAAAGTTACGCGAAAAGTTTTGTATGTAGTTTGTTGAATCAACTGTGGAATCCGCGCGATCCGTCAACATTTTTCTCATTGTGGTGATTACACACTCAGTCTAATCTCGAAATTCACGTCTCAACCTCATTCAAATTTTGTAGCAAAACCCATCTTTTATCAGTAAAGCTCTGAATGAGTGATCTCCGGAAAAGTGGATTCTTTTGTACTAGAAAAGTCCAGAAGAAAGGTCCATGAAATTTGTCAGGTTTTGATCTGATTGTCTGGTGCAGAGATTACAGAGTTATGGACACGCTACAACGCTTGATACTATTTATGTCATTAGATTTGTCATTTAATGTGTAATAGAGTGACACCCGGATTGTTTACTTCTGCAAGTGTCTGATAAGTGAATTCCATTTCTAAATTTTATTTAATACTATTGCCATCATCATCATCGTCATTATCAAGGCTTTCAATTTGTGCATAACGGCGTGTCCAATGATTAAATACAAAATAAAAATGTAACACAGTTTGGGAGTCTTTCCATTTTCAATCATTAATTCGTCAATTGCAATCTGTGGATTATTCAGTAATGACATTTACATTATTATATTTATGTACATGTCCAGCGGTATACCACGTTGCTCTTTAAAGAAGTTATGTGTAAGTACATACGAGTTATTTGCCATTGTTTCATCCGACTTCTTGCTAACAATATGTCAATTGGAGTAATTACACAGGATTATGTCTTATTGACGTTGGTTCAATAGACAGTAGAAAAAGATAAAGGAAAAGCTTGTAGTGCATTTATTAATGTACGCATACAAAAAAGTGCACGCTAATGCAAGCTTGGCTTGCTTATAACACTTCTGTTATGATCTGCTTTATATAATAAATAAATGACGATTGTTAGGTCATTTGTTAACATGAATTACTTCTAATTCTTCTACTGCTTTATCAGTAATTTATATGTGTGTATGTAACTAGCGTACATTTATTTTTCTTGTCCTGTAATTTATGAATTAATTAAAATTAGTGACAATCGAACAAATGACTGATTCACTGTTTCTCGTTTTCTTCTTCAGACCATCACCGTTTCTCTAAAAATAAGTAAATCATTTTAAATATTGTCACGTAAATTTAATCTTATCTGAGATTTTTAATCCTGCTAATCGATTATGCACTTTGGTCCAAGAATGCTGACCGACCGGTTTTAGTCTCATTGTCAGAAACCAATTCTCATAACAAACTTTAACATAAAAAGCTAAAACTAGAACATTGTGTCTGCGTGAGACAAACTTGAAGAAACACGAGCATGACATAATTTTCAGCTTATTATTACGCTTGCACATTTTAATGATGTTTGCAAAAACGTTGCTGAAGTGTGTTATATTCTCACATGATGTGAGTCAACTCTAAAATACGTGTTCCATCCAGTTGTTCAATTCAATATTCAATCGCATTTTTTGAGAAAGAAAAGGTGAAAAAATGTCATGTGAATGAACTTGTTTTTACGTATTACAACACTATTCATGGACACGGCGGTGATTGTGGTACTTTGGTGTTGGTCATGAGCCATCAGTGATGGGTGTGATGATGATGGTGGTGGATTATTTCTTGTTTCGAAAGGGTGCTACATACGCTTTGGTTGGTATGGCAGCAACATAAACGAAGCACTCATGCTGAATTTAAAAAATGGCACAACGCCAGTCACGTATTTAGTTCCTATGAAACGTGTATAAAATCTCACTGTGAGATTCTCACAGATATGCTGGCTCCTCATGTTGCTGTATGCTTAAAGCATCAAAAATAAGTGCAAGCAAAACTGACCATGTGTATGTAATCAACCAATTAATGAAACTCCTCTGATCGTTCATCAATAATCACTGTGACGACATTCCCTTCCAACGTATTTAACAGGACCAAGCAAGGTTTAATTCAGATCCGTTGTGTAAAAAACTGAAAATTGAATTACACCTCGTGTCATACTAAAATGGTACAATTTGCTACTTTTGCAGCCCGTCACAATTAGAAAATGGATTAATTTTGCTCTTGATATAAAAATTGATGATGTTGCATAATACAACTTAGGTACAATGTCGTTAGATCTCAAAAAGTCATTAAAAATGAACGATTTCTTTATCAACTCTTTCTAATTTGTTCAAATTTGATCCGTGATTGTGAATCCAGATAAATGAGATTTGGTTGGCGAACACATGAACCAATGAAATGAAATTATCTAGGAATAAATTTCGCTATCAATTTATTATTCAATTCGAAATAAAACGGAAAATGTAGCCTTTTAATATATGTACATTGCATGTTTCTAAGTGGCCATCACGCGCATGACTCTTGATCATGGTGATCTGCGAATGCAATGCAAGTGAGTGGAGTCACTGCAGCGTTACATCAAGATCTACTTTTAGAGTGAGAGTGTAGAGTGAAAATCTAGACGTGGAGGGTGAGCCCAGCAGAATGGAAATGAATAAAATAAATGATGATACCGTGGCTTGCAGTTAATTTGGAAAATAAATTTATGTCAATTTTGACATTTCTCTACCATTCCAATACGGTTAGACTCTAAATTTTTCAAGCTGTGGACACATATGGAGCTTTGTCAGCGCTACAAACCGGGACTAAAAATTTACAACATTCGCCTAAAAAACAGTGCTTACATGATTATTGATTAGAAATTTAGACCGTTTCTGTGTTCGTGTTTAGCATAATTGTTTGACTGAAATTTGTCCGTGTTGTTGGTGGTGGTGGTAGCGTCGTGATGATGCTTGTTTCGGATTACTCTACAAAGGGAATTCAGACTTTTCATTAAAAACTTCAAGAATGTTGGAGAAACTCCTTTCATAAGTTTCACTAATATAATCACAAAAAGTGAAAAATTAAAAAGATGCAAATTTATGACCGTGTTAAATGTACGATTAACGTAAAAATGCTTTCACATTCTTGAACATTTTGTTTTCATTATTCTCCATTTCTTGTAAAAAATACTTTGAACAAAGACAACGATGCTTTGCTTTTGATACTTTGCAAAAGGAGATTTATCGCCGAATTCAACGAGGGAGTAGGAGGAGGTATTTGTGGCTCGAAGTGCAATTATAATCTGATTACATGTCGTATCAACACCATTTATCATGTGTAGTAGTAAATAAGTGACACTTTCCATTTCATCTTCATTTTCAGCTTATAAATATTTCACAAAGTTTGTAAGAGAAATGAATTTTTTTTAGATGAGATTCAGAGAAAAAAAGGAAGTTTCGTCATCCTACAAAAGTAACATTTAAAAATATTTTTTCTTCGACCTTTCAAAATCTTTTAAGCGGCTTCGTGCGTTGATTGCATAATAGAATGCAAATCGGTTGAACCACAAAAGTAATAAAACAGTCAAAATTGTCAAACTCAGTTTTGTTAAATAACAGAGGATTAAATCATTTACTTGACAGTCTTGACAAATATTAAATATTAATTTCGTCTAGTCGTTTACCCTCCTAATTATTGATTTAGTACGTTTACCACAGTAAATGAGTTACACTCAATGCTTATCTGATTAGCCTAATCGCTATTATTTATACTGGATATTTTAACATACCGTTATCTAAAAAATTGTCATACTGCATAATACCACCGACCCAGTTTTTCAATGTCATTAACTCACATCTTTGAGTTTATTGCAGCAGAAACTTTTTGTTTATGTCTGCACTTTGTTTGTGTTTGCGTGCACAATACTTACAGGCGTTGTGTAAAAATAAGAGTTTTTTATTACTGCAATAATGGAATGGAAATGCAATGATGAAAAGATGGGATGTTATGTGATGCATCATAGTGGGTTTGGTAAATATCTTGAAAGAACGCTGCTGATCGAAGCTTTTTTCTTTCCTTCTTTTAAACTTTTCTGTTAACTATAAGTGTAATAATTCTCTCTTCACAATTGATTAACGTTAATACATACACTCGTCGCAATAATATTTGTAAAAATATCTAACCGTCTGTTACGTTCCAAGACCAGTAACTGAGAACGTTGCATTACCTAAAAAACGAAATGAAAAGGCACATAAAATAAAATCTATTACATCATAAGGTACGGCCCTGAATTTGAAATTGGCGCAAGATTGCTGACTGTAATACTGAGCCAGAATATAGAAGCATTAAAATCATAGATAAGTTCTGAGCCATAGAAACATCTGACGTCAGCATAACGTGATGGTGATGCTGACGGGTGATAATGCCAAAGTAAATGGATATACAGCCTGGGGGCCGTAAATAAACCGGGTCGCAAAATAGATTTTATGAAACAAAGGCAACATTTTCTCTCTCATTCATTTATTTGTTCCCTATTCTAAGCATGTGCTTACTTTGTGCTTTGTTTTTGTGTAATAAGAACAAATTCATTTCCATCGCATTTTTTCTCCTTGTCTTTCTTAAAAATGCGATTGAATTGAAGAAGAAAAGAATTAAAAGTAAACTAAATACTTTTGTGAGTAGTAGCAGCGTTTAAAGCTCTACAATTCTGACAGAGTGAAACCTCCCTGATTTTTCTTTTTATGAGTATCATGGTTATGCAAGAACTTATTGTCCATTCTAGAGATTTATTATTAAAAGTGGAAAAGAAAAAGTAGCCATGAAATTTGACGTGTTTTGACAAAATTATTACACAGAACCATTAACCTTATCCGCTAATCCTACGTTACAATTATTTTTGGAGAAAGAGTAACGAAATGGAATAAAACGGATGCGTTGGTTTCTTTCTCATGATGATTTTAGGAAGGGACACATAAAATCTAAACGAGGCATACAATTTACAAGTGTGAGTGTGACATGAGGAGAAGTCTAATTTTGTCCCTTTTCTCATCTCATATTATTATTCAATTTTCCTACTCAACAAACCTAAACTTCGTAAGAGTTGAAATGGGAAGGGGAAAAGCATAAGTCAACCTATTGTTGATTGTACCAATTTCTTATCTTTATATTCCTTTACCATTACATATACGTAAAACATAGCTCATGGACACAACAAAGACAATAAATACCAACAGTGCACTGTGTACACAATCACATTGAGTTTCTATTCTGTAAATTTGTCATTTCTGTACTCAAACCAAAGGAAATTCAAAGAGAAAAAATGATGCAAACAAACCCCCGCATAGAAGTAGAAATAAACAGAATTACTTGACTTGGTTTTCTTAATCTTCTTAAATTCGGTCGTTAACACTTTTGCCAATGACTGCTTTTATATCTAACCATTAACTCTTTCGGAATTTAGACTACTTGAACAGTAATATTATTGTTGGCATCACATTATTATTGTTGGTGATCCATTAGTCATCCATTCTGTTCTTACACAAAGTGAACGCAATTTAATCAAAAAAATCGCGCTGAACTGCCCAGTGATTACTGTCTCATTTTCTTGCAGCCAATACACGGCAGGAAAATCCGGCCCATGAACAAATTTCGAAAACAAAATTAATAATAACACCGGTGAAATCAATCCACCTGCGGCGTCAGGAAATGTTTGGAGATTTTCTAGCTCGTTTTTTCTCAATGTGAATTACTGAAATTGAAATGCA
>VYYJ01004431.1:0-13432 GCA_021029165.1 Cyphoderus albinus
CAGCAGTATATTATGGTAATATTGACTAATTTTCCACGCAAGCGGAAACTTGTGTCAGCTTTGGTTAGATTGATCGCAAAAATTAATTAAAATTTGTGTTAATTATAAAAGTAACCAAACAGATTTTTATAGAGACTCTACAATAGAGCTAAAGAACTTGGTAAAAACAACGCATTTAGCTTACTTAATTAGTAACTCTATATTACTCTCTCTTCCAACTAAAACGCCTTTCAAGCTGCATTCTAAAATAACTTTTTTATTTCATTTGCTAACTAACAACTAATTTTCTGTACCAAGTCATGCCAATTGATTATTCCGAGTGAATGAGTAGCCGTCCCTACACGACAAGACTAGCCATGATCATGCTTCACGTATGATTACTGGCTGGCACTTGTTACGATGCAGCATTGGTTGGCAGACTAAAAGTGTTATTTAACGACTGAAGTTGACACATCGTCTGACGCGACTTGTCACGTAAGCCGTAAACTCAGGAAATCGAAAAACGTGAGAACAAGAACAGTTACTTAAACTTCACACAAATTCGTGTAGAATCAGATTGAAAACGAGAAAAGTCTTCTCGAGCAGTATTTCTATATACCTTGTTCTCGAGTTACCTAAAATGTTAATACCTAAAAATTTCTCTCTTAAGCGTTTCTTCTCTGATTTCTTCTCTGTATATGTATTTGAGAAGGAAATTCCTGGCCAACTGTCAATATTGACTACTGAAGTAATCAAGTTTTATTTCAGGCACTATTGAGATTTTGGATCATTTTCGGAAATGTGAAATGGATCGTATGCTATGCTTGATTGGATGAGATGGTCTCGTTGCTGAGCTAGCAGATAAACCTGTCAGCGATTAATGAACCGGATTGATTACCATTTCACGATAAAAGTCTAATCTGATGAAAGAGTCAGGTGCCAGGCACGGACCCAAAAAAATAATGCATTTTACTTAACTGTGATTTCGACTTCCATTGACCTCGCCTGATCTGTGCCCAGTCGCCTCAACTTTTAAATAGCATCAGTTTGCTCAGTCACTCACACTGAATAGAATTGATTATTTCTTTCCTTCAATTGCCTTCCATTTTTTACCTAATCCTCAGTCACATCCGTTTCCCATTTATTCGTGAAAGGAAAAAATGGTGAGCGAATTGTTCTAGTATGTTTCAAAATGTCTGCATACATATACAGACAGATGTACATATGTTTCTTAAATACTAAATCATGCACCATGCCAGTCAAAAGCTGGCAAATTTTTATACTACTAATGCTAATGAAATGTAAAATTTAACCCAGGCATAAGCGCTTTGTAGACCGTAAACCCATTGGAAACCAGAGTGAAAGTGTTCACCTTCACTTCACTCATTTTCTCTGGTTGTGCAATACAGTAGCAAACTATTACTTTTGTGGCCGAGTGGTTGGTAGAAACATTGCAACTTGCAACACAATTCGCATCTAACGTCTTGATAACAGTTGGTGGAACATTCGTTGAACATGTTGTAACAAATGAAACGCTTTTGCTTTTCTCTTATAAAGGACAAACCAGACCATTGCTTTCTCCTTTTGCGTAGTGGTACATCCGATTCTGTAGCTTCCCAGTTTGCTTCAGTCAGTCTCCTGACTTTTCACTACACAACATCAGCAGAACCTCCACTCCACCACATCTTTTAGTTCTCAAATGGGGCGAAGTGATTTTTTTCAGCTGAAATATCTTTATAAGGAAAAGGATTGACTCGGTTGGAAAATGGTTTGTGGAATGAAATTGTCCTGAAACATTCCATCCGTCCAAAGTCCACACTAAAACAAATGGATCAAGCGACACCATCAGAGATAAGGAGACGATCAATCTACTAAAACGCATCGTCCAACTGATGAAGTCGTAAAGTATTTTTCCAGTTACTGGCGAAGCACCTCGAAGCAATTACATTTGTAAAGGGAGGAAGAAAACAAGAGATAAGGAGACGATCAATCTACTAAAACGCATCGTCCAACTGATGAAGTCGTAAAGTATTTTTCCAGTTACTGGCGAAGCACCTCGAAGCAATTACATTTGTAAAGGGAGGAAGAAACCAGGAGAAAGAAAATTGAATGCACCTTCCTTGAAACTACCAGAACCAAACAACCCTTCCAAGTGCCCGAATTTTGTTGCTGGAAAGGACGCCAACGTAGAAATCCCCGCTTTCAATTTGCACAGCTTTTTGTGAAAGCTTATGTTGTCCATCTTGACTTGAGACAGGTTCAGGAGTAGAAGTGCAGTACCAAACCATTCGCTTCTAAAAAATTCAAGGATTACAATTCCTCCTCTCCGTCATTCATGACGGAATAACAAGTTGTGTTTTGTAGTCTCACTGGGAAAAGTGAGAGTGGAAGTGCGACTTTTCTCTTGAACATATTTTATAGCAACGANAGGATTACAATTCCTCCTCTCCGTCATTCATGACGGAATAACAAGTTGTGTTTTGTAGTCTCACTGGGAAAAGTGAGAGTGGAAGTGCGACTTTTCTCTTGAACATATTTTATAGCAACGATTGGTGAAACTAGACTGAAGTGAAACTTTTTCAGCCAGAAAAAATCTTGCGTTAGTTTCAAAGAAAGTTTTCCGTTTTAAAAAAAAACGTAACGTGACCAGCGATCGACTAGATTGTTTGAATGAAAGGGTTTAATTAAAATGTCTTTGTTTTAAATCTCAAACCTGATTTACATAAAGTAAAAAATCTGTCTTTTTCTACCAGCAAAACCAAATAACATTCAAATTCGAGCAACCTAAGCTTCGGCGTGGTACTTTCTTTCTTGACTTGCGATTTCATGTGCAACCGAGCAAGGAAAGTGAGACGAGAAAAACAATATTGGCCCCCGTTGTTAGTAAAATGACTGTATGAACCATTGAAGCGATAACGTTAGAATCACACCTCTCCGTAAAAAATAAGAAATGTGGTTACAATTACAATCAAGTTTAGTTATCACTCCAAAACGATAGTAAGAAACTACAATTGCTTTCTAATTCCAAAATTCCAATATTCCATGAAAAAGTAAGTGTGGTCTAAGCGTCTATAAACGAACGATTTTCTTCAGTGGGGTTGATATTTGATGAAAAGTGAGTGCCATTTAGAATAATACATGGTTTTTGCTTTAACTGTTTCGTCTTAATTCTTTTCCGCGTGCTTTTACGGTTAAAGTGTTAAAGTGAAAGCCAGGGTTGTAGTCAGTGGACAGGAAGAATGATAAAAATAACATTCCTTCGTTTTTCCTCTGTCTCACTTGTTCTCACTTCTTCACACATTTTATTCTATAGCAAATCCCACGAAACCATACTCAACTGTCTTTCCAGTTAAGTAAGACAGAAGAGAAAAGAGACAGCAACTTAAATCAGAAGACGAACCGAAAAAGAGGAGCAAAAAGTGTTTGTTTCTTTTATGAATAACTGTAGCCTTTGCTTTGTGTTCCTCTTGTATCATCTTCCACAAGTTTTGATTGCGGTTTGGAAACATAAATAATTGGGTACACGACTGAACAAATCTTTTGTGTCCCTCTTTTTTCGGTGCAGTTCAAAAGGGTTGCCGACGACACAGGAAGATTCTGAAAGTACATCAGTCTATGTACATACAGAACAGAATGAAAAAAAGAAACATGCACCAAACCATTTGAAGGTTACTCCCAAAAACAAATACAAATTAATTCGACCCGGGCGACTTCCTCTCGCTTTTACTTTCTGGTCCCCTGACAGAGACAAGGTAAGAAACACATCGTTGATGAAACTTGATCCAATCCGGTGTACATATTGTGTCCATTACTTTCATTGCGAAAACCCACACACGAGGCTTAAACTATCATTCTAGTTGAATCGCTTTCACTTACTAAATTCTTAAAACCTTGGCCCCAAAGAGAATTTTAAAAAATGGCTTCCGTTCACTTAATATCATTATTTTACCTATTATATGTTTAGAAAATGGAGATGCTCTAAAATTCCGATGATGTTATAATACGGAGGAAACATGGTTGGTTAGTGTGAACATTGGAATTGGAACATTTTCGGAAGTCAGTGGCAGTGTCATCATTCACCCGGAATATGCGAGACAGAATCGAATGGGACAAAAAAGTGTTTCTTATCTTTTTTTCTCTCCTTGCACCCATATTTAACTACATTTTTATTGCTTTGAATCTAGTTATCACATTGGAAAAAAGTTTTCCCATATGGACACATGTTATGTACTTTAGTAGGTTTATGTTACGTTGTTTCCAGAAAGTTGGCAAGAGGTTACGTCCCCCTTTGACTCCAGTGATAGTCTGCCTGTCCCACAGAAATTGTTGGGAAAGATCTTAATTCAGAAGAAAATTGTGAAATGAAATGACAGTGGATTTTCTTCCTTTCCATTTCACTCCTTGTTTTTACTCCCATTTTTTCATTACGTGAAAGCTTTCCCATTTTACTTATCTATTATATTAAATGATGACGGTGGCTCCGAAAAATCGAATGTCATATCTACTTTCGAAAAATTGGAACAATGGACCGGACAAACTTTTTTACAGTTAAAAGCTACCTAACAACAACGCCTGGGTCACATTAGAAAGAAATTGAAGAAATATACAATATTTTGTCGTGTCGCATGGTCGAGTGAATTCAGCAAAAGAAATGTGAAGTTTCTCTTACGAGATCAAAGATACAAGAAGACATTGTCGTATTTTGTTTACACACCCCTATATAGCATTAAATGTAAATAAATATTGCATGTAGGAAGAAAAGTAAAAGTGTACAAAGCAAAAGGGCAAATTCTGTGCGGTAAGTCAAATAAATATTTACTGCAAAGGTTGATACAATGGCTTTTTAAAGAAAATTGTTCGGCTTATTGAGTTAGTATGCTTGAGAATAAATTAGGCTCAGTTCATACAACAGAAAATAAAAGAGAACATGAGAAAAATAACCTCTATTCGAGACGCGAGAAAAATAAAATACAATAGCAGTTTTCCACGCTGTGTACAGTGGGGGTAAAGGGACCCAAAGGCACTACAGCTGCAGCCTTGGATGGCTCACTTCCTATAAGCAAACCAGAAAAATGGTAGTAAATCTTATTATGGAATTGAGTGTAATGCAACACTCTATGTAAGCGAGCTTAACAAAAGCTTTCTTTTCTGGCTTTCAAACGAAAATTGCGAACAGGATTTTGTGCCACTTCTTTCCAAGTCTTTCTCATAAATGCCGAGAAATTTCTCACGTTGGTGCACAAAACAAAAACAAACAAGTTGGTGTTTGTGTGAGAGTGTAGAGTCTTGTGAATGTGAGAAGATTACACAGAGTAAATGAGGTGCAGATGGCTTCTTAAAATGGGAACAACTTTTCTTTTAAACGCAGGAGACTGCTGCAAGCGCCACATTCTCCATTTTCTGGTCACTTTGCTTATGTAAATAATAAGATAAATAAATGCTTGCTCACATGGTTCAAAAATACAATACGATTACCACCTTCATCAAAGTCATCCATATTCGATGTTGGCCATCCATGACAAGTGCACTCCATTCAAGGCTGCCTATAAAATGTAATGGCACCTCACCCGTGAGAAGAAACTTAGCAGTAGCAACAGAACAAGAGCAAGAAAGGGAACAGAACGAATGTTTTTCATGGGCACCTCTTAAAGGCGTTTTTTTTTGTTACGCTCTTCATCTGAATGTCTCCAACAGACGAATAAAAACAAAGAGAATCCTGTCTCTCTGAAAACTCGCTCAGAAAATCTGAGTGATGCATCATTTTCTCTTTCAGCGAAAGGGAAATTACATTTTGTAACTAGGCTAGTAACAGTAAGTTAGAAATGACGGTAGTGTGAATAAGATGGTTAAGCCACGCATTTCCATTTTACAGTGAAAGAGGAGAAAATATTTTTCCTATTTGCTGCTCATTGATCATTCCTTTGATTTTTCTCTCTGAGTTGAGTGAGTGTGCGAGAGAGATGTAAAAATAGCCGGTGGAAATATGACATGTACTCGGAATACTGGAAAAAAATGAGAAAGAAGCAGCATGTCAAATATGTGATGATGAGTAAAGAAAAGAGAAATCGAGCGACTTTGATGCGTTGTAGGTAGGTAAGTATAAATCCTTATGTGCAATGTGCGTCATGTAAGGAATAAGAATGACTAGAATAAAAAAATGCTTTCACGGACGCCACAATCAGATTCAGATCACGGTGAAACTAGATTGCGGGAAACGTACCTCAAACCTTATTATCAGACACTAGAGAAACAAACAGTGCAGCAGAAACCCACTTTTTACAAACCGCATAAATTCGTGTCAAAATTAATTAGACAGCACTCCTCCTTGAGTGAATGGTGATGTTTGAGGCGTTCCACTAAAGTGCGTAGGTGAAGCAAGAAGTGGATAGGATTCAGGTTGAAAAATTCTCCCCATTTTTCTTTGAATTGAGATGATCATGAGTGAAATATGTCAGTAATTATCTGCGTAGATAGGTATAAGTGCGATGTTTACCTAGATATTACGTACGGTACTTTATTATTTCGCATTTTACTTGCCAGTGTTTACAGATCAAGTTGCCCGTTTTCCCTTTGAATAGGTTCTTAAGGGCTGCCAAAAACTAGAGCATTTTGTTTGTGCTTTATCTGTCTCTCAATCGTCAATTCATGGATGAATCGAGTCACAGTGAAAGAGGTATTCTGTGTCACATCCGGGATTCGATTCACTGGCGACGGCTTAACACAAGCGTCGTTTACTCTTATTACTTTTGTGTTAAGTTATCGTCCGGCGAACTGAATCCCGCATATGGCACAGATTAATACGTAGTAACGCAGCATTAAATGACTTTGGTCCAAGGCTCGGTGTTTCACTATTTCATTTTGAATGAACATCGTTTTATTCGGATGCAACAATGAACAAAGTATGACTCCATCATCCCATTTTCATCTTTTTATTATGTCATTAGGGAGCTTTAACAACTTTTCAGCGACTCCTGGAAATGAAAATCCCGACTGAATCGTATGCCAACAAACAAACGGAAAGATGTGGCCCGGGAAGAATATGTTTATGTTTTGCTGGCAATAGACGAAAATGAAACTTATGCACACCAAAAGTCTGCTCTAGTTAGAATGTCGGTAGGAAAACGCGAGATTTTAAATATGAATATAATCTAACGTAATCCTAGCATTAAATAGTCGCAGTCTCGCACTGCTCGTTAAACTCTATTATCATTTACTAGACGACAAATAATTTTATTAGTTTTTCGTTCCTTGCTAAATAAGTGACTACCAACCCTTCTCATTACAATGCTTTCTGCTGCTCACAAGCAGCAGCATACGGCAATATCGATGAGTCGAGTATTCTACAAGGTCAGATCTCATTGATAAGTTGGTAGTCATAACATGACATGATGAAGTCATTTAGTCACTGAGAATATAGTGATCATCATTTGAGAGTCCCAAATTAGGTGAATCAGGTGAATGAGATTTTCAAATTTGCAAAATCTAATTTCCACTCCCAATACGATTCCGATTTTCACCAAACGTTTATAAATGAGACAGCGAATCACTTACGGCAAAGCCACAAAGTGGGTGAACCAACTTCCGAAGATTATGAAACCAAATTCTATCAACGGCGATCATGAGATTAAACACATGGTTTGGTTGGCAATTATGTAAGTAAGAAAATCTGTTGGCCATCTCTAATTAAAATTCAACATGAACACATGAAGTAACAAAATTATTAGTATTTAGTATCGATGACTCTGTGTGACTTTTAAATTAATAGGATAGTTAGTATTAGAATAGTGGTGTCCCGCATGTCTCATATTAGACATCCCAGAGTCCAGTAATGCTTGTTTTTATACAATGGATATTCACAAAGCTTTTTAATTAAAACTTTTATAATAACATGAAAGAAGTGCAACCTTAATTAGAGGAGATGAACAATGAATGACAAAGCTCATAGAGTGAGTTCCATGATTACGTTGACAATGACCCTCATGTAATCCCCCTCTTTTTAACGGGCTTTGTAAATTTTATCTGAAGACTGCTTCATTGAGTAGAGATTTGACAAAATGATTTAAAAAAAGGTTCTCCGAACCATTATAATGACCCGTCATAACCACGAACCAAACTGTTTTGTGCAGCAGCAATTATTTTATTTCCTTTGCCAAGAATATTCAGTATGTAGGAAAAATCTTGTTGGGAAATAATATAACATTTTGTGGCAAGTCTCCCACATTTTTTGGATAAATGCGTGTTGTTTTGCATTGCAGCAGACATTTACTGAGAGGAGCTTTTTGATGGACTCATTTTTCAAGTGAGTTTCTTTCTTTTTTATACTTTGCGTGCACTCGTCTTCGTCATTCCTTCTACTTAGGACAGTTAAAGGACTTGTGTGGTTTCAGATAAGAATAAATGCATACAAATCGTAATAATTTTTAAAATGCACTCGGGAAAAGACTAGTGGAGAGTGGAGACTACGCGGACGTGGCATGCAATGAGCTACTCATTCAAAATAAATGATGAGCAAGAATGAATACGTCATTTCCAAATTCACAGCAATTCCAAATATTTCATTTCACTTTCTGTCTGCATTTAGAAAATGGCCTGATACTTACCAAGATTTACAAAACATTCGCTGGGTTAACTTTCACTCACTCACTCACTCACTCTTGTGGATCCAAGAATGCAGCGGCAGTTCTTTGCATTCTTGCATGTGCTCCGCTTCCTGATAAAGAAAAAGGGAAAGAAAATGGCAACAACTTTGCCGTTCGCTATTTCGTGTGCTTCTCGGTTGGATGGTGGGAAGCTGAAAAGGTTTGGCTGGAGCTGGAAAAGCTTGCAATTTTCTGGCAGTAAAAAGTCGTAAATGCCTCATAAATATCCGAGGAAAAGAGGTCTCAAATGGATTTCCTCATATTGCATGAGCTGACTACGCATATCATCTTCAGGATGATGAGGACCAGATGAAAATGTCGGCTGCTACCACACAGCGCTCCATCTCCTCTTGTATAGCACCACCGTTATAATAACAATAATAAGCATGTTGATGAGCAGTTTACAACTTTTTTTCTTTCCTACGTATTTTTGGAACAGTCAGGCACAAGCCAGGACATGGAAACATTCATACAAAACAAAATGAAGACCCCTCGATGTGGATACTTAGTGAACCTAGTTTAGGAGACATATGTTTCAAGGAGAAACAAAAATGCAAGGCATGTCATCGCAAGCGATCATTAGGAAGATGTGATGTTTTGAACTACATTTATCTAAGGATTTCTTCATTGTCATAGTCATGATCATTCCATTATTCATCACTTATCCTGCCTAGATGGTACACAAGACAGCAAAAGTTATCACTTTGACTCACCAGTTTCCCCTTTAGTTACTTATCTACAATGCAAATTGGATCATTTTAACCGAGGGTGTCAAACATCTAAATAGCGTTCAGTGGTTTGAGATAAGTAAAAAAAATCCCGAAAATACTCAAAATGGGCTACTATAAAAGAAGAGAAAACGAAGCACTCACGTTATGTGACTCGCATGAAACTATGTATATGACTTTTTTATTTATAGTTTGGATAAAAATTTCTTTGTGTAATGTGAAAGCTAAACAGCAAACTCTTCCGGGAAGTAAGTTTACTTAAACATCCCACATGAGAAATTCAAAGCATATAAAACTCATCATCTTAATGTGGTAAAAATGTGTTTTCCACATTATTTGTTAAAGATAACAAATATGTAACAAATAAATATGACTTTTCGCGTTGTGCTCAGGTCCTCAGATATTTCTGTCCTCAGACATGAAAATATGGGTTAAGTTAAGTAAGTAGGCTTTTGTCATTACCTCGTCAACTCTTAACAAATACAATTCCTTTTAAATTAATAACTCACTACTTACAACAACTTATCGTTATTCCATAGCTTAATACTAGACAAAAGTACTCCAAATACTTTATTTTTCAATTTCAAGAAATACTTATTGTCTGAAAGCTATCAAAATAATTGCAGAAAACGATGTGTAGTTGTCTAGTACATTGCATCGAGATGAAAAATCTAACATACAACAATTTTATAACGTATATTCCTTACTTCAGACAGTTCAGCGATGTTCCCTATTTTCACCTTTGCCCCTCGATGTTTATCCCTATAAAGTTTATTTATATATTGTTAAAATCTTTTGCAAACATTCTTCCATCCGAGTATGAAAGCATTTGTCCCCTCAATTCTCCAAGCCAAATAAATACTGTACAAAATCTTTATGGGCAATCGATAAAAAATCAACAACAAAATCTAAAACTTACCGGATATAAAATCAACTAATATTGTAAGTTGTTCTATTTTAGAACAATATTTTACAGTTCGGTTAATAAAAGAGGCGTTTTTCAAAAAATGCAACGGAATTAATCTAGCTGATAAAGGTTGAAAGAGGTCACGTAACAAGAAACGATTCAAAATAATCACTACTGAAGACGGGTTTATTTAAATATTCACTTCCTTATTGGTAGTACGAGGAAGAAAATGTTGAAGGTGTGGATTTCACCTTTCGCTTACAAGCAATGCGTTCCAATATTTTTATCACCGTTTTATCTTTCGGTCATAGATAATCTTTCATGACACATCACCCTTCATTCAATTCTACTCGTATCATTTCACACAAAGAACACTGTCGTTGGAATCCTATACGCAGGCAAAGAATTCTCTAAGAAACTCAATCCTTTTCTTTTTCCTTTCCTCTTTTCTGCACACAGATACAGACCGATGCGCACGTGCTTGTCATTTTGTCATCCCTCCTGTCTCTGTAAAAATGATTTATTTGTCTCTAGAAAGAACAACATGAACCCTGTTTAATCGACATGAACATTATCTCTTTTTCTCCTCTTCTCTTCATCGCCGTTTTACACTTGTAAAACTGCGAATGGCAAAAAATTAGGCAGCTACATATATCTAACGATCGATTTAGTAACAATGTATTTAAAATGAAAACCGATGAAAAACGTGATAAATGTTTGTCCAAAGCATGATGCTGATAAAAATATGACACTGTTGTCAGATGGATAAAGCAGGGAGTCCACTACTTTAGTCTTCTATTTCTGGGGTTAGCAGAGTGGAAGGAGGAATTTAATTTATTTCGTAATAAAATATTATGTAATTCTATTCTGCGCAAATCTGTGGTTTATAAATTTATAATCCATTTGATATCTGTATCTTTATATTGGTAGGTTATAAAAGCACCAGGCAGAACGGAAACATTGGAATTCATGCTTGAAGGAAAGCATACAGAAATATGACCGGTCTGAAGTCACGACTCGCTTGCTTTCTTCTTCAATCCCTCTTTTTTATTATTTTTGAATACTCCAACGCTTCATCGAGGCCAACCAATTTTTCCCAAGTTGACCCTCCACACATGAAACGAGAAGATAATCGTCACGGTTCCTGGATCGATTTAGTCCGTGACCAGAACGATGGAAAACAGGTAGAAATTGGTCTCCCCCTCGCATTTGATGGAGTCGGAGGATTTCCGGCGAAGACCACCAGCACAGTCCCTCGCCCACCTAAATCAACAAATATTGAACATTCCTCTCAGATTCATGCCAGAAGTAAACCAAGTAGTGGCTCGTCCCTGAGCCATCCACGTGGTGGAGGTGGCGGCGGCAAAGCTTCTGCCAAAGTAAGTGAAAATCTTTCTATATACTAGATGAAATAAATGTTCTCTTTGACTTTCTTCCGGAATAATAAATGAACGAATTGACAGAGCAAAGTTGATGTAGCGGCGAGTTTCCATCAATTCCACCATCGTGAGGAAGCAAACCCTCATCATTCTCCACAGTCGTCAACTCCCACCCGTCATCAAAATTCTGTGCACAAACGATCTGCCGGAGGAATTTCTCCACCTGACCTCTTCTTACGAATCTTTATGGACTACTCTTCCCTCAACGAAGATGATTTTCTGGGTGGAGGTGATCGCCGTCCGAGCACTGATCGCCGACGGGCTAACAGAAGTTTTCGAGTTACTTCTTCAAAACACGAGAGGGATGCTAATGAGACTTCTGCTAGTGCCCAGCAGCAACAAATGAATCCAAACACTGAGCTCAACTTAACTGCTTCAATTAATCTTTTCACAAGCCAGAATTTATCCCACCCGACGGATGGAGACCCTGCCACCTCCAGCAATACAACTCTTGCTACTGACACACCACCTTCATCATCGTCCCCCTCCACGACCAGTTCATCAGTCTGTCCTATTGGGCATTTTGGCTGTTCAAACGACGCGTCGTTGTGTGTGCCGCAGTCAGCAGTGTGCAATGGAAAACCAGAATGCCCGGATGGCTCTGATGAATACAAATGCGGTTGGTTTGATTTCCTTAATAATTCCATTACGCTATGAATGCAATGCACTCGTTCACGGTGGTCAGTTTTATGGAATTGTCCCGTTTTGTTGCGGAAGCAATGCGAAAATGCTGAATTGGTTCAATACACATTTAGTTTGCGAGGACATGTGCACGAGTGGAAAATGCTTCTGTGTCGGATAATTATATGGACGTCAGTTTCTTTACAAAGTTGTTGCAAATTACTGTTCTAATTCAAATTACCCTATTCTTTTAGGATAATTTGTTGGTTTCGCATCTTGTCAAAACTCACTCGGAGGATTATACAGAGAGTGAGATGAGATAGATTATGCATGCTTGTAAAAATGTTTGTCAAGTTTGTGGGTGTGATATACAAGTTTAGATATATTTGTATTTGCGGAATACACTACGTTTCTTTGTGCCTGTAGACAATTGATATAATTGACAAATTATATATGCTTATATTTACTACTCCAGTTTCTTCCCTAAACGCTTCTTAAACGCTTCATCTAAGACTTGCCTAACACAGATAAAAGCTTGTCACAAACATTGGTTTATACTCATCTACGTAAACAAATGTTTGTGACAAGCTTTTATCTGACTTCGACATCCTTGATGTGTCATACAAAAAGAAATATACATTAATGCCCACACGTGTCCTGGTTTATTCAGATTCAACCCACATGTAAATAACGATATATTTAATGGTTCATGCAAAGCCCTGTTTGTCTAATAGCTAAGTTAGGAGAGGCAAAAAACAACAAGAAAGCCTGATTTTTTATTGCTGGCCATTAACTATAGATAAGAAGATGCTTGTTCTTCATTCATATTATGATATTATGAAACGGTAAAATTGAAAGCACCCAGAACATGAAACAATGTAAATATGTAGAGTGAAATGTTTTTTTTTGCTTTTCTCTTTCAATCTGCTTCCAACTTGCAGTAAACATTCACGAAAAGAAATTTTGGGATTCGTTCTTCCAAAAACGGCCAGCCGCCGACGTTGATAGAGAAGCCGGAGGGAACGCCACTTGTCTATGTAAGGAAGCATGCAAATGGAGAAAAAAAATGAAACAAAAAATCTCAACTTTTCTATGAAAAGCCCATAAGCAAGAGAGAAC
>VYYJ01004432.1:0-13429 GCA_021029165.1 Cyphoderus albinus
TGTGCTATGAAAGATACATAGATATAAATTGGATGAAGAGATTTCTAGTATAAAGTAAACACAAATACACTCAAGTCATAATAAATATGTATCTACTTACTTACTTATAGCGAAGATATTGGACATATTGTACATACATAAATATCCGTCGACTCACTTCCCTGTCTCTGCCTGCTATTTACTACTGTCTAAGTAAGTCTGTCTCTGTCACTGTCTTCATCTTCATTTTCCATTTCATTCTCATGTCCATCCATCCAGACCAGAGAAAAGTCATTTACCGTATTTAAGTTTTACCTGAACTGAAGGAACAATGAACCTCAGCTCTGCATTGCCTTCTTGTTTTGTCTAGCTCGACTTGGGCTTAGCTTACATTAGCGTAAGTGCATGTGGTTGTGGATGGGAATGGATGTAAATGTGGAGTGGATGAAAATTGAGAAAAGTTGAGGTTGAAGCAAAAGCGAAGTAAAAGTAAAGTGCTATGACTGTTGACGTTATATTAATATTTAACTAGATATGATTATATGAATTATATCGATATGTATTTATAGAGAGGCAGTGATTTCCATTGCTTGGAGTTTGTAGTCAGTTTGGACAAAGCACAATGTAGAAAATCAGAAATGATCATGATCATGATAACCACAAGCACTTTGCTTTTTTAAGTAGACACACTTTTCTTTCCATTTTCATCCACAATCACACTCATTTACATTTTTGCATTTCACAGAGTTACTCTGTTTAATCCAATCTATTTACATAATTTTTACTTCTCTTCCAAAAACTTCCAAGTCTAAATTATGTATGCCCAGTGACAGTCCACATTTACCTAAAACACCAAAGCCGAGTAAGCCGACCCGCTTCAAGCAGCTCATTTCATCCATAGATCACATCCACAATGTGGATTCCACATACACATACCAATATTAACATGAACATGAATTTTATTATGAAGAAGATACATAATTAAAACGAAAATGAAACATGCAAAATCAACCGTCTTTTAAAATAAGATAGCTAGAAAGAAAGTTGACATAAAAATATTTATGTAAATATTCAAAGCTCGGTTTATCATCTCTTTGAATCACGTCCACGTTTCTTGTTGCATTCGGCTCCTGCTGGACACTAAATTTGAACTCCAGATCAATTGTTGACTGACGAATAGAAGATAAAAATGAATAAGTGAAAAATATTAAATATGGGATGATATGTCCATACACAAAAATTTCCATTCTGTTAGTAGGTAGACGATTTTTCTTCTTCATTCATTTTCATGGCCTTTCTAGCTTTTCTCATTTCGTCTTGGATTCTAGCTTTTCCTTAGGATTTTTTAAGTCCATTGCACTTTTCATTCAGAGCTTGGAGCAGGCGGACACACAAAAATTAACGAGCGCCATTTTCATTTTCCCCTTTAGTGTGCTTTGTGGGCCCTCCAAATTGTCAAAGTTAATTAATTACCCTTTAGAAACAGTGTTAATTGAAAAAGTTTTAAATTAATTTTCCATTTAATAGTTTTTGGCCCGCTCCACTTAAATTAATTACAATTCGAGTTTAAATAAATATGAATTCCTGCAATTTTCTCCTCGTCTACACCCTCCTGCTCTCGGGAGCTCCGTTTTTCGGTCCCACGCCTTTTTTCGTGTTTGGTGATGGTGACCACGCCCATGGTGCAGATCATGGTCATGGAAGTGTGACCACCGTGCACTCCACCGGCGCCAACGGCGAATCTGCGACAACATCAACAGGGACAAGTTCTTCAGGACCTGGTGGTTTAGGCGCTGGCGGAATTTCCGGAATCTTGTCCAGCCTCAGCCCCGAGCTCATCTCCACTCTCGCCCAGAATCCAGCAGTGTCCAGCTACCTCAGGAACAGCGGCATCGACCTAGGATCGGTTACAGCTTCCAAGGCGGCGGCGGAGGCGGGCGGCTCTACCACACCACCAACTGGAGGCGCCGGCGGCGCCTACAATTATCCACCGCCACCGGGGGGTCCCGGAGGATTTCCTGGCGGCTTCGGCGGGGGTCTTCCATTTTTGGGCGGATTTGGACCGTACAAGAATGTCCAGTTCAGCGGCGACTTTGGTGTTGGTCCGGAAATCCTGGTTAAGAAGGTAGCTAGATAATTATAATCATAATTAATATTCATTAATTAACCATAATTAAATTTTAATTACGATTTTTATTTTATTGTGATTTTTGTTGCTTTCAGGTCATCATCTTCGTCGGCGGCGGCATCCTGATCCTGGTCTTCCTGGCTTTGTTGGCGAAGGGCTTTGCAAAGGGCGGCATTTTCAACGGGTTCGGGTCATCGCTCTCGGAGGCGTTTTCGGGGTCGGCGGATCTGGACCTAGGACCGATTCACAAATCGGCGGCGGGCGCTGGTGCTGTCAACGCGGGTTTTGGGGGTCCAGGAGGTCGACTTGGTCCGTCACCGCAGCTAACGCAGAGAGTCTACAACGGGATCGATAGGCAGTTTTAATTAATTAGTTAATCAATAAATAAATAATTAGTTATTTAAGCAGTGCAGTGATATTTTTTTCAAATAACTTAAATTTAATTTAATTATTTTTGCCAACGCTCGTTCCTTTAAATTCTTTAATTTCACATTCATTATCATGTTGTAATTTAATACTAAAAATATTTATTTCAATCTTTTCGCAGTTTAATTGATGAAATAATAATTTGTGATAATTTATTTAATTTCACTCATTTTAATGGTGGATTATTATCGAGAAGAAAAAAATATTGGCTCAATTTCATTTCTGGCTCTGGCTCTCGTGTCGTGCGAAAATCATTTAAATACATCTGCATCTCAATTTCAATTCTTACATCATAATCACAGTAATTAATTTGAAAGCAGCATTTATTTTACAATTATAATTAGAATCATTTCATTCATTTCATCATCAACCACCTGACTAAATTAAAATCAATTTCATCAACTGAGTTTGAACAGAATTATGTTCATGATCATGATCATCATTCATCTTTCACGGAATCGTCATCTCACCATTGTCCTTGTCTGCTTTGGCTACTCACTTTGCATTGTTAAGAGTTCATCAAATAGTTGATTCGATGCATTTACTTAATTACTCCTGCAAAAAAAGTTGACGTGATGAATGCATGCGTTGTTACAGGCAAAGGCCAAGGCAAACTTCACCTCGATTTAGGGTTTAGGTCATTGCTGAATAGGACAGGACGCTCAATCCTTCATTTTAGTTAGCCAGGTTTTACATTAGAGGTGAATCATGTAATAGTAGTTAATGGTAAATAACAGTACAATTAAATCGATGACTTGATTACATTAATTAAAAAATATTTACTAAAGACCAAATGGAGGCTGTCAGTTAATTGCTTGCCGATATTTTTTGTTTCATATTGAGTTTAGATAAGCCGGTTCAAACTTGAATTTGATGCGAATTACTTTGTTAAAACTGTTTAGATTCAATGTAGCTTCCATTCATTAAATGTGACCAATTCATCTTACATTAGGAGGTGGAGTTAAGCTTTACCTCATTATAATGAGGCAATCCTGGCATTGATAGAGGGAGATATGTCACATGCAAGCAATGGAATTCTGGCGCAATTTTGATCAATCTAGATGAACTTCGAAAGACACAAAACATAATTTTGGCACTTCCAAAGAGCAACAGTCATGATCATGATCAAAATAAATAGGCAGCGACCGATTTGACCAAAACCTTTGATTCTGAAGTGACTCTTACTTTACCATTTTAATTAAGTATTTAAGCGTTCGTTCGGTAAATTCTATACTCAACAAATTACAGCTCCAATGTTTATAAATACATACATCATTATATTATGGTGCCAGTGAAGGAAAAGATTAATTGATAGTATGCTATGTTGGTGTTATTGATTAATCGATTTGGATCAGCAAATTTTAGAATCAAAGGTAAAATTAACCTAAATTTAGAGGAAGCTTCGAACGTCCAACTTGAATATGGCAAAACGCAAGCACCTTCATTATAGGTTAAGTTAGGTAAATAATGGAGGATGAAATGTGTTGTATAAAATACATAATAATTATGGTAAATGATAGTAGAATTAAATGAATGTATTAATTAAACTTGCGAGAGCAACACGATATTTACAAAACATCGAAGCCGTCATTTGAAGGATTTTAATATAATATTAGTTTACTATTTCGTCACAATTAGTTTAGTTGGACGTCATCAGCTGAATTGTGATGTCATTTGGCAGGCAAAATTGGTGTAGGTTTTGGGTTGTAAACTTTATGGATGCATATTGATTCGAATTTTATGTGTTTAGTTCGGAAAGCAATAATCCTGATTATGTACTCAAGTTTTAATTTGAATTACTCAAATGTTTAAAACTTAAACTATTTATGCTATTTTTGAGCCAAAATAGTGTGAATTAATTACTGTAGCTGGTCAAACTCACGGGAATAAACCCAATTAACTATAAGTGCTGTTCCGTTTAGCGTTCAGTAACCTAAAACGTTTTTACGATTTATTATGTATTTCAGTTAAATAAGCAATCCTTTGTTCTACTAATCGTATTGTTACTTTGTTACACGGATATATCTACTACATTACCTTGCTGCTCCAAATTAGCAATAGCAATCCAATCCAATGAAGTTACTAATGTAAAATGCAACATAATAATAACCGCTTTCTCCCATAAATCTCACATTGTTTCGTAAAAGTTGACTTCATTAAAAGCAGGGTATAAAATGGATGAAAAATGCAACACTTGTAATAATTACAACTAACACATTATGATTATGCAAGCTACGATTACGAAATACGCAGTTACTACAATTAATTACACATATTTACAAATACAAAGTTGTTCCAAACAGAAACTAGTTGGAGTTCATGGAATCTAATCTAGCCACTACAGAACTACATATTTACATACATAGAAATTTATGTAGCTCATAATTTATTACTGATGATGATGGTGGTTGAAAAGTCAGAAGTACGTAAATTCTGGTTTTCACAAATGACAAATACATACGTTTGTTTAGTGTGTTTATTAGGGTGCCAGAACCCAATGGATTGAAATGTTGCAGTCATTCATTAAAATATCCCATCATTTTTACGTTGTATTTATATTCCTCGTACCTCCTTACTAATAAATGTGTTGTGTTCATTTTCCAGGTGACCCTTTACACCTCGTATTGAAATTAGTTTAATTAAACAGAGAGATGGTAGAATATAAACAAGATCAAATATTCTTGCTATCTATAATCATACAACTAACTGATATATCGTTGAAAAAGGTGTTATATTAAATTTTAATTACACACGCAAAGTTGTGGGTTACTGAAACAAGTTGGAAGCCGGATGCGCAAAAACAAATCTAACCGCGAGTTAAAATCGATTGATCCTTTCTCTGTGTTTATGTTGTATGTCACGATTTATTAATGATGTGATGATGATGGTCATTGATATTTAAAGGTCATGAATGGGAAAATCATAGTTTACAAATACAGATAAATGTGTTTTGTTAATACGGGTGCCAAACCTCCCAAAAAAATAATTGATACGTTCATGTTACTGGACATAGCCATAATGTCGTGTTAATATAGCTTGTTCATCCTCACTAATAAATGTGTTGTGTTCAGGATTCCTGTTTTTACTCCTATATTTTCTAGTGGCTTGTCGTTTTGAATTGCTTCGTAGTAGAAATTTTGCGTGCTGGAATCAGTCTCTCAAGAGAAATCATGGACATCGAATTAACCGATTTCAAGCCAGTTGCAACTACAAAGGCGATTGCGGTGCACTGCACAGAGGCAGTTTCACTTTGTCATCAGATTTTTTGCCGTTTTATTTTTCCCACAGTTTTGCAATGGAACGACAAAGAGAAAATATTTTTCACCCGTGGCCACAAACATGTCACATACATGCCTTGGATTTTTTGCCAGTTCTATGCTGTCACAGGAATGGGTTTGGGTTCGATGGTATTTACGGCGATGTTACCTTCGCGCTTTAATTTTGTCAATGTGATACTGAACACAGCTCTGCTACCCATTGTCTGGTTCGTCTCAAGTTGTTCCTGGGTTTTACTTTGGAATTGTGAGGAAATTTGCGTCGCGTTTGGGATGGTGCAAAAATCGTTGGAAAAATTGCAACAGCAAAGTCAAATGAATCACCGCCGGAACCTAACTGAGAAAAAACGTAATGCTGAGTGGGCAAAAATCAACAAATTTTTGAAGGCGACTCTGGCAATGTTGGTGGTCACTATTATGTTCGTCCCAGGATTCGCTATAATTGGGAAGCTCGACCAGTTGTACAATGTCTACATTTTCTTTATTTACCCCTACATTGAGGACAACGAACTCGCAAAAAAATTGGCAGTTGGAATGAGATGCTTCTTATTGCATGTCATCTACCTGGCAGGAGTTTGCTCCTATTCCGTCATCATCACCACTCTATTCCTGTGGCTAGAAATGCAAACGAAGATTCTGGAGCTTCTACGCTTCTACGAGGCACCGAGAAACGTGTTTTTCAAATTCTATTCCCAGTTTCAGATCGCCCTGGTGGTCTGGGACAAAGCACTGTTTCAGTGGATTCGCAATATGATGGGTGCGTTCTTGTTCATGATTGTGGGGTGCAACGTGGTCACCATAAAATACAACGATGTGTTGCCTTTCTACATGTTGTGGTTGGTCATCACCTGGGGGTTCGCTGATAGTTTAATAATTTACCTGCTTTTCCCTTACATCATGGGCTGCAACGAGGTCACGGTTAGTCTGCTGGAAAAGCGTAGGGGCGAGCTAGGAAATTCCAGAGATGGATTGCGTTTGCTTAAAATAGAACGGAGAAAGTTGAGAGCGATGAAGCCAATCTCATTGAAATGTGGACCATCAGGATTTGTTCTGAAGAGAACAACAAAGGCAGCCTTCTATGATCAGATTGTTGGCAGAACTGTGGATGGAATCCTTCTCTAAATAAAGTAGGATTATTACTAAATGCTTAATATTATGTAGTTTAATAGGTTTAAATAGATATAATTCCATTCAATTGAATTGTTTCGACTGAGCACAACAGTTAAATAGATAATCACTCCCTAACTTGCTACATTTGTAATTGTTACGATTTCGATATTTCGTCTCATTTGCAAAAAAACGTGCACGCCACTTGATAATTCGGCGCGTGAGGGAATGGAGACTTCAAATGTAGATTAGGAAGCTGTAGTTAAACAAAAATAAGTTATCGTGAAGTTAAATAATATGGAGTATGGAAACTGTAATTATGCATGCATGCACACACAAATAAAATTTTGTATTCCGCTAGTAATTATCTAGAACATTTTTTACTTTTATATTGTATTGGATTTTCGCCATTTTTAAAACCTAGATTGTTGTAAGTGGATTGCACTTTTCAATCTGAGATTGGAGCAGTCGGACACAAAAAATTACACAGAAAACGTCCGCCATTTTCATTGTTACTGGTTTGAAAAGAATCATATCACTTCAATGTAGTAAGGATATAGTATGCCAAATGTTTTGTTTGTTTTAAGTTTCCAAAACCAGCGTTTGTCTTTTATTTCTAGCATTTTCATTGAAAAATGTCACAGAATATTTAGCCGTTTTTATAATTCTTTATGGATTCTTCAAGGCTGCTTAAGTTACTTCAACCCTGTCTGTCTGTGTACTGGCACAACAATGATCATCACGATTAAGAGGATTTGCAAAATATGGAGCTTTACTCAAAAAATCAAATAATCATTGAAGTTTGAAATAAATAAGATAAGATCCAGACCACGTACAACTTGAACGAAATAATTTACTCATGCTTTATCACAGCACAGACAAAAAGTGAACTTTGATTTAATCCATTTTATTTGTACAATTGCCATTTTGAGGTTGATGCATTTTCTTTCATGATAAGTGGGTGGTTTGTCAAGACATGGAATTCATTTATACAAACTTTGTACTCCTGTACACTTGAAATCCTTGAAAATCCTTGCTGAGGGAAACCGGACCGTGAAGACTTGAGTAGCACCAACATAATCATAATCATAATCATAGCTAGCAGCGGCAATCAAAATCCTGCCACCGTGGCATTGCCACCTTATATCTCAATTATCATCTACATTATCATCATGCACGATCGCGTAGTAAAATATTTAATATTTATTTATTTACAGTGAAGTAGTGCAGTGATAATTATTTTTTTCAAAGAATTTAATTCAACTTAATTATTTTTCGCCCGTTTATTGCTCGTTCCTTTAATTTCATTTATTTTGCATCATTATGATTATGATGTAATTTAATCTATAAAAAAGTATTTAAATATGTAAATTCCTTTCGCAGTTAAATTAATGGAATGATGATTGGTGATAACTTAATTAATTCCGCTCATTTTAATAAATGTTTATTATCGAGAAGAAAAAATATTCGCTCAAATTCATTTCATGGCTCTGGTGCATGGTGTCGTGTAAAATACATTTAATTTCATCCGCATGTCAATTTATATTAATACATTATATCATCATAATTAGTTTAGAACATTTATTTTACAACCATAATTATTTCATTCAGTTCATCATCACCACTTGACTGAATTAAAATCAATTTAATTAACTGATGTGAGTTTGAACATAATTATGTTTATGATTATGATCATTATTCATCATCCTATTCCATAATTGCCATATATAGCTTTTATCTATATCTTTGACTCTTTGCGTTGTTAAAGGTTTGTCAAATCGTTAATTCGATGCATTTATTTATTTATTCACTGGAAAATATTGAATTTTTATGTAATCATAATCATGATAATTCATCGGTTTTTTCATTCCACTTCGCCGCAATCAATGAAATAAAAGTGCAACGAAACTGCAATTATTTGATTTTTAACATAAAATAATCATCCATTTTTGATTAATTACGACGATAAATTTTTTAATGATTTTTATTACTTTTTCTTCGCCTCGCTTAGAACAATTTTTTATGCTTAATGTTTCAACGTAATGGCAATTTCAACTGAATCATAACTAACAACAATAATAATGTTTAATATATCATCGGCAGCTTCAGTATTAATTAACTGAATCTTTGTACCTATTGAATATACATATGTATATTTATTAGAAGAAGAACACGTTAATTACATATGTACATATATATAAGTATTTGATATTTGGGAAATATGATTCTAGATTATTAGACATTCTTCGATATTTTATTTTTATCAAAGTTCGTAGAAGCTTTACACCAGTAGGTCAAGCTCAAAGATGATGGAGTCATGTAAAATCATCAACGCTCTAAATTTTGCAGATGTAAATCGATTTTAATCAAAATTGGTACGTTAGATACAGCATTTTGTGTAGTTTCACATATATAAAATTCAGAGTGGAATAATCACAAACACAAATTTGGCAATTAATAAACTGCGGGCAGTCCAGATTTTGGCGGGTCAAGCTCAAAGGTGATTTGAAGCACCTCATATTATATTTAATAATTTGCTGCGATTTCAACAATTAAAACAGTAAATTAGTTGAAACTGATAAGCTACTATTTAATTCTGATATAAAATGACAAATCTGAAGCAAATTTCCGTTCCGAATCGCCAGTTCATAGTGCCCTCCATCCAAAGAGGGTATTAATTTTTGAAATAGCCTGCCTGAGCCACCGGAAGTGGAATTCTGTGAAACCAGTTATTCAAAAGTGGAAGGAGACTGGATATGTTATTCCGAAGTTGAGATTTTGACAAAATCAGAGAAAACTGCTCAGCAAAACCAAAAGATTGCTTGAACCACCATTGCAAACAGGGAATCGAATATGGGAAAGCTGGTAAAAAATTTAAAATATCACCGCGACATCACTGATTGCCCTAGTGCAGTGAAAAAAAGGCTGCAAGGAATGAGACTGAAGGGTCATTTGGCCAAGTAGAAGCCGTTTCCTCTCCATAGGCACCGTGAAGCAAAATTAACTTGATGTTAAAAAAAAGGATGGTTGGTCCGTTGGAAAGTGTGACAACATTTTATGATTGGGCAGGTCGTAGCTAGGTTTGATTGGTAACCCGGGACTGCACTATGTTTAGTGGAAGCCAGTGGAAGCCTTCAAACCCAAATGTCTCACATCAACTGCAAACCAGGGCGGTGATAAGTTTAACTAGTTTTAATTTTAACCAAATTAAAGCTTTACTAGAAATGACTTGGTGTAGGAAACGTTATGGTTTGTGGCTACTTCTCGAACTCCGGTGTCAACACACTCACCCACATAGTCTGTAATATGACAAATGACGTTTACATAAACATCTTTGAAGAAACCCTAAAAAATCGGCAAAGTGTCTCGGGTGGTCTCGTGGCTGGATTCTCCGGCACGACAACGATCAGAAACATACCGCTGGAGCAGTAAAGTATTGGCTCGGGAGGAATTGAATTACTGTCACGAAGTGGCCCACATAGTCACCGGATCAAAATCAGATGGAAAATCTATATGCGCACCTTGATGTGAGGTACAAAACCAGACATACTTCTCCCAAAGACGTAAAAATTTGCTATAGGCTTTATATCAAGAATTTTAATCAGATAATACTAGGAAACGCTTGAAAACTCGTTGAATCCATGCCATGATGGATCACTGCAGTCATACAAGCAAAAACGTGGTCATATTAATTACTAATTTTAGTTTAAATAAATATTTTCCAAAATCACCTTTGAGCTTGACCCGCCTAAATCTGGACTTCCAGCAGTTTATGAATTGCCAAATTTTTGTTTGTAGTTATCTCACTTCAGATTTTGCATATGTGGAACTACACAAAATTCTGCATCTAACACACCTATTTTGATTACAATAGATTTACATATGCAAAATCTAGAACGTTTATGATTTTACATGACTCCATCACCTTTGAGCTTGACCTACTGGTGTATATGGCAAATTTAATCAATTCAATGCCATTCATTTTGTGATGAAAATATTTAATGCGTTCTTCAGAATATTTAAATATATTTAATACAATATTGCAAAAAAGCGTAATAACAACACAAACAAAAAATTTTTATAACCGTTAAATTGCAATTATCTAAAAAAAGTTTTATCTTAATTGTAATTTAGATCTAAATTGATAGAATAATATAATCTAACTAAGGAGGGAGTGGTCACAAAAAAAATACATTTCAAAAATAATTTGAGTTTCAATTGTGCACAGTGGGGTAAGGGACACAATTTTGCGTCAAAATTCAATTGCCGCTTTGACTACCAGGTTTATACATATTTTTGATCGCCATAACACAAAGAATACGATGGACCATCTCAAATTGCCCCAGGTACCCCCTGGGGGAAGTTTCCCCCCACAAAGGAAAATTCAATTTTTGATCATGGAATAAGATTCTCCATTGTTTCCGGATTCTAGTCATGTATTTACTTTTGATCTTTCACTAGAAACATCCTTAAAATGTCACTTCGAATGTCGTATTTTTGCACTTTAACATACATTACAATCACGTATATCTCCGAAAGGTGGCCGAAGGTGGGTCCAATTTTGGATCGAGGTGAAAGGCGAAGAGTTGTATGAAAGGCCCAGATGTGGTAGACCGTGGCACTGGGCGGCACTGACCATGTTTAAGCCAATTATTTTCTACGATTTTTTACGTATTTTTTGTTTTAGTTTAACGTCGTTCAATTTTATATTTGGGTGTCATATTTTTTTTGCATTTGTGAAATTGAATAAAACACCGAGTCGGAAAATGTTTAACAAAAAATACAATTTCTAGTTACATATTAAAGCTCGTTTTATCAAAATATACAATTTCAAGCATTGTTTTGAGGCAATTTTATCAGTTTAATGATTATAATGTTTTTTGCACCTGAACGCCATTTCATCTGTTCTGACAGCAGAGGAACCTTAAACTTAAATTGGGTAATTTTGAGCATTGAAAGTTCTGTGTACTTTTGACGCAAAAAATCGCTCCTTAGCCCACTGTGTTGTGTAATGATAATTAACAATTAATTTACGGAGAAAACGGGAAATAAATCTAATTCTAGCTTGACTGTTCATATTTAAATTGAAAGATAAAATAATAAGTTTTGTGTGAGTGTGAAGTTTCCGGTGGTGGGTTGGTCTGCGCAGCTGCGTCTGGTCGGGTCAGGTCGCGGTCATCAAAGATGAATAATTATTTTTAAATTTGACTGGGCGCCATTCCCTTATTTTGAGTCAGTTGCGTCCGCTACAAGAAACACATTAATGGAAATTCAGTAAGACGAGATTTTGGTATTTAAAATAATTAAGTAATGTGCATAAATATTTAATATGCATTAATGATAGTTGAAATTGACAAACCTTCTGGCGAGGTCTTAAATGATCGAGATAGTCCATCTGCACAGGTTCATTAGTCGCCAACTGTTCCATTGCCTCCTCGAAGCTGAACCACTTTCGTTTCCGGCCTTTTTTATTTGGAAGAAAAAGATTAAACAGAAAGAAGCAATTAATTTCAATAAAGAAGTTAATTATTCATACCAACGCTACTGATATGATGACGATGAAATGCACGATAGAAAAATATTAAACATATTTTATATAATAATTATGATTATAGTTAATTAAATAGTCAACCTATGGACTTGGAATCCTCACATTCGGGAAGTTCCTCGGTCACAATAGAACGTAAACTGCGGTCCGGTGTTTTCGTTCTTCATTCTGTAACATTTTACAAAAAAAATCAATTTTTTAACTAAATGTAGATTTTGGTTAATTATTATAATCATAATTAAAATTAATTTTACCTAAATTGCCCAAAAACCGATCTAATCCTCCCCTGAACACCGGCCTCTTCAATGACCTCGCGTTTCGCCGCCACATCACTCGTCTATTCCGGTTCGAGACCGCCGCCGGGGACGATCCACTGATCGGTGTGACCAGACGAGGTGACCAGTAAAACCTGACAATTAAAAAACAAATAAGGCGCAATTTAATTATTTAAGTAATTAATTAACGTTGTCAGCGTCGTGTCATAATGATATTTTGATCTTGTCTTCATAATAATCATAGTCATAATTAGTAAACTTAATGGAACAGACCTCAGACTTCTCCGTCTCATCTCTGACACAAATGCAAGCGGCTCTCTGTCGATAATCCTCGTTATTATAGATTCGCGTCGAGTTTGGCTTTTCCTTCACCATTTTGACCTCGACCTTTTTATATTTTTATTTTAAGTTCAACGTCTGCCGGTAATTAAACTGCTTCCACTTTTAATATGCTGCAACAAGGTTTAATCTTGGCATGAGTTCGATTTGGACGGTTGATGTAAGGCTATGGGATTAGGGCACTGTGGGCACCGCAGTGCCCACAGTGCCCATACAGTGCCCACGCTGCCCACAGTGCCCACGCTGCCCACAGTTGGAACAATGCAAATTGATAATTAGTGGGAAATTTTATGTGCTATAAAGATCCGTACGTTGGATTGACGAAAAGCAACATGCCAGTATTGTTTTGATT
>VYYJ01004433.1:0-13426 GCA_021029165.1 Cyphoderus albinus
GAAATATGACGACCTGGGGGTTTCCGAAAAATGACATGGGTTTCCGTTCTCATCAGGTTTGCGTGCATTGCGCCCTTCTGTGAGACCCCGCAGGGCACTTTTTTAAATAATCTAGTTTTGTTAGCATTTGTTTAAAGCAATAAATTATACCAAACTAATTCGTAAAGGGAAAGTAATCTATATGCTTAGTAGATTGTAAATATTTCTGGTTAGAGTGAAAATAAATAATGCATATAAAAATTACGATTCGGCAAGATTTACTCTTATTGAAAATGTAGGAAAATACAATTTCGAGGATTTGCATGCACAAAAAATAAAAATAAACGATAATAATGAACATTTGGTAATTGCGAGATAAATCGTATTATGACGTAATAAAGTTTTATTCACTTATCGGCTTTGATTTTATTATTATTACAGGCCGTTTGTATTTACACTGGAATGATTAATTTTCAATTATGATCTCATTGGATTGCAGTTAATTTAGTAACGTGTAAAGTTGAACATGAATTTGTAATACTTTCAGGCGGTACTGAATAAGCTCTGATTTGGCAAACTAACACTTCCAATTGGTAAATAATGTACATTGTGCGCATGATCACAAAAGATTGTTGTATCCACCCTGCACAAACCGAGCAACATATCATTTAATTAATCCCATTTATTATGTAAAATCCGTTAATATATTTAGCATGAATTTTATAACAACATGTAAGTATTCAAAATAAGTTAAACAATTATAAGCCATAAACAATTAATTCCAGAATTTCTCTGCATTCGGAAACTGACTGAACAATTGGTGCATAATTACAAACGCGTTTTGTTTAATAAAATATCAATGCGATACAATTTTATAATGTACTCGAACCAAAACGCAGCTTTAAGCAATTGAATTCAGTCGAATAGGTAGAAGCAGTTTAACATTAATTTTATTTGGGCGCTTAATTAAGTACATAAAAAGATAAGTGAAACAATAGCGTTGTATTACAAATTTTGTTCTGAAATCTCTCAAATATATAAGTAACATACTTTCCATTCCACATCCTACGGATAAACCGCATTCATGATTTACAATTTTTATTTTTTGTCCAACTGTGATACATTAACGCCATAAAAGTAAAGTCGTTTAGATTTAGCTTGGAGAAATAAGTTTCAGGTAACATTGCAATGTGGCATTAACACTGGTTAATACATAGTATTGATTTTCTAATTGCTAGAGTGTTTATTTGTGTTGTGTATAATTTGATGTAGTAAATGAAGCATTTTTTTCCATGCGATAACAGGCAAAATAAGCCTGGCTGTAAAATGGGTCAATTTAGTTATTCAATCTCCAATGTCGGTACATCTGGCCTGCCCTTTGCCTTGTGGAAGTCATTTCTCTCCAGAAAGGCAGCCCAGAAGGTCATTGGCAAAAGTTTCATTTTTACTTTAGTATATTTTAAAAACTGGGAATAAATATTTGCTTTTGAAAATGAACAAAAGAAATAACGTTCGAAGCATACTTTCGGCGGTCGTGTTTTTCGTGGTGATTGTAGATAGTTTCTCGCTTCCTTCAACACTCAACAATGACACTGAAAGTTCTATTTCATATCGTTTGCCTTCGGCCGTGATACCGAGCCATTATACTGTGGAACTTCAACCTATTCTAGATGAGGGTCACGGTACAAGGTTTACGAGTCCTGGAAAAGTGTGGATAAATGTTATATGCAGAGAAGCTACCAATAATATCACATTGCATGCACTTACCGTGAATATTTCAGAGTCATCTGTTAAGGTAATATAACCGATATTACCAAAGGATAATTCAAATAAATTTATTGAGTCATATTACATTATGTTAGGTGATTCAACAAACGAACGGAAATGAAATTGGAATTGCTTCTTTTGATGAGGATGCCACGAGGCACTTTTTTATTATAAAATTACGGGAGAGTCTGCGAGCTGGCAGCAATTACCAAATCTATATTGAGTTCCAAGCTCCTGTTAGCAGAGATCTTTTGGTAGGGCTCTATGTGAGTAACTACACAAGCAACGATGGAACGCTCAAATTTTTGGCGGTGACAAAGTTAGAGGCGACAGAAGCCAGGAGAGTCTTTCCTTGCTTTGATGAACCGCAAATGAAAGCAACGTAGGATGGAAAATATTAAATCATCAAGAATTTTGTCAATTGAATTTTTTGTAATGCTAATGCTTGACATTTAATTTTGGCCTAGATTTGACATATCAGTTATTCGCCTGCCACCATTCCATTCCCTTTCAAATATGGATCTACTGAGAACAGAAACAATTATGTATGAGATGCAGAAAAATGTTTTATAGAAATTCTTTATATATATGACAGAAAGATATTTTGATTATCAACGTTTTCTTAACAAAGCCCTGGACTCCCTGGATGGGTCAAAGATGTGTACAAGAGCACACAGAAAATGAGTATATATTTGTTTTGCATTGTTGTGTCTGACTTTGAAATGGAAGAAGCTGCACCGGGGCATTATAGGAAACTTGTGAGAATCTGGGGTCCACCTTCTTTAATGAGGTCTGGAGCTGGAAAATATTCCTCCAATTTGACAGCCAAGTTAATTACAGCAATGGAAGATTATTTTAGAATTCCGTACACATTTCCGAAAATGGATAAAGTTGCAGTGCCTCATTTCATTTCCGGTGCAATGGAGAATTGGGGGTTGAACACGTATAGGTATGCAATTTTTCTCACAATCAAAGTAAATTCATATATTGTTAGTAAACTTAAAAACAATTTTAGGTTGTATCGGCTTCTCGTCGAAGATGGTATTTCAACGGCTGCAGATAGGGTAAGCATTGCAATAACTTTGTCGCATGAATTGGTACATCAGTGGTTCGGGAATTTGGTTACATTGGAATGGTGGGACGGTAAGTATTATTTAATGAAATGGAAAAAGTGTGGAGACATCGAGAGCAAAATTAAAATTAGTCAATATTTTATTTTGGAATAGACCTATGGCTGAACGAAGCATTCGCCAGTTATTACTCAAACACGATACTAGATCTACTGGGAAAAGATTATGAAAATATGCTTCCACTAGACACTTTGGTCTCGGACTCCGTTCAGCGTGGAATGTAATTATAAAAATTGCAAACACAAAACGCTTTTAGTAATATCAAATTATACTAAAAATTAATTTCCAGGCACTATGATGTTACAAGCGCCACCCATCCACTTCATTATCCAAAGGTTCAGTCGCCCACCGAAATTCGTATCATGTTTGACACAGCCACGTACAGCAAAGGGTCTGCCATTGTAAGGATGATGCATGCAATCCTTAACGAAACCCTTATGCAACAAGCCATCATTACATATTTGAAAAAATTGTACATTTTAATTAACATTTAAATAATCCTATAATGATTATATTGAAAATTATAAATTGAAAAAAGTTTTTTAATTTAGTGAATACAGCAATGCCCACCAAGACGGGCTCTTCCAAGTCTTGGACGAAGTTATTGCAGATGAGTCTCGTTCAATTTTGCCACCGGGAATTACCATGAAAAACGTAATGGACACGTGGACGTTACAAACGGGATTTCCCGTCTTATCGGTCCGAAAGTTACCTGGCTCAACATCCATCATTGTATCTCAAGAACAGTTTAATCCCGACAAAGACGACCCCGATAGTAAAGTAGGAGGAAAGTGGCACATTCCTGTGTCTCTGTTGGTGCCATCAGATTCTAAAGTGGACACAAGCACGAAGGTCTGGTTAAGAGAGAATGACGGAATACAAACGTTGTCTGGGGTGAGCGGCGCTTGGTTTATTGTCAACCCGCGGCAAACAGGTTCATATCGTAGATTTGTGAAAGTCCGTCTCATATTTACATAAATATTAGATAGAGTTAATGATTTCATTGCTTCGCACTTAGGGTACTACCGCGTAAAATATGACACCAACTCTTTACAACAAATCATCGAACAACTATACAAGGATCACACAGTTTATGATGCTCAAACAAGGAGTGCTTTGGTTGATGACAATTTGAGTCTTGCTTACGCCGGTAAATTTTTTAAAAAACTTGAACGAAATAACTGAAAGAAATCAGATTTAAATAGCAACAATTTCTCATAGGTTACGTTGATGTTCAGCAGGCATTGAACCTAACAATGTACCTAAAGCATGAACGAAATCTGGTTCCTTGGAACTCCTTCTTTACAAATATGGCGAAGCCAAATAGACTTTTTAGTCGTTCAGCAGGCTACTCATCTTTCAAGGTAATGAAATTGTGCAGAGACAATGAAAAACAAAAGACGTATTCTATTAAAATATTTTTCATGTTATGTTATAGAGGTACATTGTTAGCTTAACGAAAGATGCGCTTGATGATATCAAACTTGATCCTCAGCTATCCGAGCCCATTGGGAATGCGACATTGTTAAGAAATAAATTATTCCAATGGGCATGCAAATTAGGAGATCGGTCTTGTATTGACTATTCTTCTAGAAAGTTTTCGCAGTGGATGCAGAGACCTGCTGATCTTACAATGTTAGTAATTAATATCTCTTGAATTTTGCATGTCTTCGGAAAAATGAATTTTTATTGTAAGTGTAACTTTGAAATCGCAGAGTGTTTCCAGATTTGCGTCCATTTGTCTACTGCGCCGCTATTGAAAATGGAGGAGAAAAAGAGTGGAATTTTGCATTGCAGCAGTACAAAAAAGCGAATCGAGATGTAACGAAGGTCAACTTAATTCGTGCTCTTGGATGCAGCAGATCCGCGTATAGACTCTACATGTTGTTAGAAATGGCTATAAACATTAACTCAGAGGTAGATGATGCTCACCGTTTAACGGCAATCCAGGCGGTTGCAGAGAACCCAGCTGGTGCCGACCTGGTTCTTAATTTCATTCAGGAAAATTTTCTCTCAATTCAAAGAAGGTAACTCTAATTTTGTATTCTTATTTTATAATTTTAGAACCATTATCGGGAGATTAAATTTAAAAAATTAATTGCGCGTAAATAAAATTTGTTCCAGGTTTGGAGTAAAACTAATGGTGGATGCAATTTCATCAGTCAGTAATTCATTATTCAGAGAATCCGACGTCCGGAATTTAAAGCGATTCATAATGGAAAACGAAGTAGTTCTGAATGAAGTGAAAACGTCTCTTGAGGCTGCCACAAAAACAATCGAGAGTAATATACGATGGTTGAACAGAGTTGGTTCTGCATTCATTTCATTCACATCATCTCTCTAATAAATGCACTAATGTTTGTCCAAAAATGGAATGCATTGAAATAAGTTTATGTAATATATTTATGAAATCAACAAAGTATAATTAAATCCATATTGTTAGTCAGTCAAAGTTTATTTTTAAATAATGATATAATTTATTGACAACCTTGGAGTTAAAAATACTTTCTTTTAATGAGTAATCAAGACGTCGACAACCATTTGTATATGATTGCGATGACAATTTTTAGTAAAGATTAAATTTATTAAATAGTTAGCCACAATAATGTTTAAATGTAAAGTAATAATTAAAATAAAATATTTTGAGATGGGGCTTCAAGCCGCCCTCACAATATAAATGTTTCACTCGAAAGCCCACAAAAATCCGTAATTTCGTTGGTGACTTCTGCTTCTCAATATTTGATTTATATATGTATTTTTTTATTTTCACTTTGCCTCGCATCAATAATGTTTTTGAAATCCCCATAGAGTGGCAAATTGTCTAAATACCAAAATGCTTCTATTTAAAATATACCTAAATATCCTGGACAATTTAAGTATATTCGGGTCGGTTTGGTACGGATTGAAACATTGAAAGACTTGTGACATCTCTACCAAGAACCAGCCACTCATCCAAGCTAAATTAATGCACATGGATTTGACTTTGAACGTTTAAAACATAAATAGTTTATAAGTACAAAAAATATCATTTACAATATTCTGCTATAAGCGTATAAATTAATATATTAAAATCCACTTTCAACTGCTGTATTTCTATTGTAACCGCCGGAATAAATCCAGACATTTACGAAAAATATTTTAGTTAAAAAATCAATGTCATTGAATAATATAATATCATTATTGCTTCTACCAGTGAACATTTTAATAAATTGCTGCTGGAAGATAATGAATTCACGGAACTGATTGATTGATTTGATTTGATTGATGGATTTATTAGGTTTTTAGAGTGCTACAAAGTGTATCAGCAAATACCCCAACCGTATCGCATCGTCTGAATGAAATCATCATGAAATCAAATTTTCAAGATTTACAAAGACGTATCCGCTACGTCAAAGTTTTCTTTTATTCCTACCGCATTGCTCAAAGTTTGCTGAAGTGAAAATAAAAATATTTGGTCCTATATAAGTTGAATTTTATCAACCCAAAAATTATCAGAAGCAAGTATCTCTTCCATCAAATAGAATATATTTTTTTTAGCTACATCATTTTTATCAGGCTACCGAAATGGTCCGAAAAATTAAGGTCGTTTCCTTGTTCCTGATTTTACTACTAGACACTTCTCTCGGTCGAGAAAGCGGTCAGTTTACGTTTGAAGGCAACCAACAAGGTGTAAATACGGAAAGTGCAACCATTGGCAGCATTGATGACTGCGTTTCGTCGGAACTCGTGAGGTAAGCTGAAGTTTCAATTAACATTAGAGAGAGGGAATTAAAGTTTTAAACGTTTCGACTTACATAGCATTTGTTTGATTCATAATTTTAAGAATTCAAAACCAAAATGTGAAAGAAATTTTCAAAGATGGAATAATAAATTCTGACGATGGAAACGAGGAACTTACAGATGACGAAATTCAAAGGATTGAAAATCAATTGCAGAAATCATGCCGAAATGAAATTTCCGTTGTTTCTCCAGGAAATATTAATCAAGAAACTCTCTTGGCACAGGCACAGCGTCCATGGGGGATTACGATTGGAATTGGTTTTATTCCATTAATTTGTCGAATCAGATGGTTCAGGAGACGTCGGTTTTGTCGACGATTTTTCCAAGGTTAAATCATAAAGATTATTTCCATCTTGATTTTCGGTATTTATTACATTGGCCACCAATACAATCATACTAACCAATTTTTTGCTTTAATCCAAAACACTAATTGATTTAATTGAAATCTTCCAAATATTAAAAACCTTTTTCATTTATGTGTGACACATCCTTAATCAAATCCGGCTAAATCAAACCCCACTTCTGGGAATCATGCTATTAAATTTTGAAAACGGTTTTAACAAAATGTTATCAAATAAGTAAAATACAGTGTCTAAAGGCGCTTAAATTTATTCTAGTAAAGTATATTTTGAGTTTTAAGCTGTATTCCGGTGTGGCATTGAATATTCTACAAAAAAATCAAAATAAATAAACAAGGCACATACATACGTTGTACTCGTTATTATGACTCATTATTTGTTTGCAAAATTGAACAGCATGGTATTATACTATCATAACAAAAATGAGCCCAGTAACTGAATTGTTTTCTAGGGAATATTTCTAAATTGAATAATCTACCTTGTTCACCTTCATATATTTACAATTCATATTTTTGAAAACTTTTAACATTATAATTCATTCAAATTGAATTTAAACTAAAACAGAGTTCCGATTATGTATCTGTAACTCTAACCACTTCACCAGGGTATGTAGTATAAGATAATGACGTTCAGATCATCAATTTGATTATTCATACATTGCATTGATTCGAATTCCACTATATTCGTATTCTCTTTGAGTGAAGCCCAACTGATAAGCCTAGATTTAAAATTCATTTACAACATATTCGACAAACAAAGGTTTAAATAATTCTGAACATTCGGTGGTCGGTGATTTTATTTTGTAATAGTTTTTTTCTTTGAAAATTGAAAATTTACTTGGTGAACATAATATACATACATGCATACTACCTATGTCTCTACCAATGTCTAGTTTAAAATGTCGGCGACTTCATGACATAATACACTCTGGAGTCTATCTCATACTCACCCTAATTTTTTGGATCAAGAGCAACCTCAAAAATTTTTTTTCGTGTTTGACGAACTTTGTTTTTATTTACGTTAGCAATTTAACCACAAACAATACTACGCGAGTAGCACTTTCTTTGTGAATAAACATAAATGTCAACGTCGCAATATTTCTGTAATTTCTGATTTATATATTGCACAAGCTAAATAAAATACTTGGTAACAAAAACACGCAAAAAGGAAGTGCCTTTACATTGACGCAGTTTACAACTGATTGCTCCAAAATAAGCAAACTTTTGTCACTTTACGAACCCAAGTAATATCTCAATATGTTTACATTGTCTTTCGTTGGTCAAACTTATTTCATGAATGATTATTGTTAGAAAACACGCACACCTTCATGTTAATCATTATAAATACGTATTGATATACTTCTTGTGGTAGGGTATATTTATTTAATCGGTCATAATACAATTTATGGTGCATGCAAAACAACCTTTGTTTTCATTCAACAATCAAATGTTTATTCTAGGTTACATCACCATTCTACTCCACTAACGTTCATTTGTTGAAAACTTCATGAAGCTATTGAACCACGCGTGCCAGTATGATAGAGACAGTAGAGCCACAAGAACGTTTTTACACAATGCTTTACTGCATACTTAGAATAAGGATGAGTCATGGGACAAACTAGTAGATATAATGCGTCATGAATCGTCTCACATCAGTAAACCTGTTCTGTCTGCACAGAATGATTCCGAGGATAGCAAACAATAATGACGTATATAGCAATAAACTTTATGAACCAACGTTTCCTCAAACATCATAAAAGCAAAATGTTTGACAGTTTGGAGTTCAGTAATAATTTTGCAGTTAATGGTCCACACACAACTGATCAAAGTTTTTAAGAGTAAATCAAAAGGTGAAAGGTTTTAATTTTTTGAATAAAAATATTAAATTGATTTAAACAAGTGAAACTGGAGAACTATTCAACACTACAAAATGCCTAGTTCAGAAAAGGCTTTAACCACCGATGCCGCTTTTGAGGATCACTTTACTTATGTGAAAGAAGAGGCGGAAAAACTGATCAAGAAAGAGTTCCCTAAGAAGATTAGAAAACTCACGGAGCTGCTCAAATCGCCCGAGTTTAATTACGAATATCAGCGAAAACTGTTAAGGAAGGAACATTCATACAGCGCAATTCAGAACGATGACCAGGATGGTGATACTAGCAAAGCAAATGGTCATTCGGATTTCAAAAGCAATGGTTCTGCCAAGGAAAGCAACAAAGATCAAATTCTCAACACTGACCACTCATCAGAAATAAAAATTTCCTCAACATTAGAAAGACTTCAAGAAACAGCCAAGCCATATTTCCGCGAAATGAACGAAGAGGCAGAACTTCTCCGAATGTGGATTACCCTTCTAATCCCCAAAATAGAAGATGGAAACAACCTCGGCGTGGAAATTCAAGAAATCATATTGCGTGGAATTTCAAGTGCAGAGAGTGAATCTGGAAGTTATCTTTCAAACTTTTCTGTGTATCTCGGTGTGCGTGGTAAATATGCCAGCAAAATTACAAAGTATCCCCATGTCGAGGATTACCGCAGGTGGCTGCTGGACTACGACGAGAATGAAATTTACATTGTACGCAGTAAACTTTCTGAGCTGAGAAATCATTACGTGACCTTATATGACATGATTTCAAAGAATTGGGAAAAAATTGTCAATCCGAGGACATCGCATGTGGAGAATTTGTATTAGTCTTGACTTTTATCACATTTTCTTTTTCATCATACCTACATAATTGTTCCTCTTAAATAAAGAATGTACTGAGATTTAGTGTCTCTACTGAAATGCATTCTCGTAGATTTATGTACATACAATATCCACAAGATACTGAATAAATAAAACAAATTATTTAAACTTATTCACTCACACTTGATTTTTATTATCCACCTCGTTTCTCAACTACACCATAGTGAAGCCAGAAACAAAACGAGATCATTATAACATTTAATGCTGAATGGAAATTGTTTCCTTTCCACCTAACATAAAATCTGATAAATCATCGTGTCATCATGATTCTGTATCATATTCAGCTGAATGAGCGAACATTTTGGGTTTCATCAAAAGCGAATAATGTGACACTGCGTGCAGCTGCAGCTACTCCGCAACTGCCTCCTCGCCACTTCTATAGCAAGAAGAAAAAATTCTGCCAATCCAGTTGCAGTAATGTGGCTGACGTAATAATGTAATCTAAGTTACTCATGACTGTAGCAAATTATTGTTTGATTTAAGGACTGAAAAACAAACTTTAGTGGGTTTGGATATCAATTACAATGTGATGTCACAGGCCATTATTATTACATTAGAAATGAAGCGACTCTGATCATTGTAATGAATATGCAACGTCTTTGCACAAACATGGTAGAGATTAAGATAAGAGTTAGCTATGTGAAAAGAAATGAGAACTAATATGAAATAAAAGGAGAAAAAAAGCAATTGTAATGGAAGGGTAAATTTAGAAGTTGACAATCTAAGTTGTGTTAAGTTTTCCAGCAAAGTAGAATACCCAAATTCATTCGTTAGTGAACCCAGTAGTACGCCAAACAGAAGATCTGATGCAGTCAGTTAAGAAATGAATATTCATTTAACTCCAGTCGACATCGCTCTCTGGGTTCTTACGTTCGTTCAGATCTAGTTTTACAAACGCACCTAGCATCATAATCTTGCGCTCTATTTGATAGCTGATCTCTGGGCAGAAAACTTATGTATTTTTACCCTTCCTCATATGCAGAGAGAGTAAAGAATTTCCTGGGTAAATTAAAATACAAAATTTAGTTAATGAGAACAGTGATTACGTGACCAGGTCAATACTGCAAATCATAATTAATTTGGAAGTTTCATTTCATTAGTTTAATTGTAGCGTGCTGATTCTTTTTTTGGAAAAAAAACTTTTATATTCGGGGTAAGTTTAACTTTATCAATTTACATTGTCATGATTGACATCGCTTGTTTTAATTTTGATCCCGACAGCAGAAACTAATTAATCATAACCGATAATGAGTAAAAGTGGGTGATATTTATTACTAAAATAAGATCCAGCCTGATAAAAGTTTGGTTTACCCGCACTTTAACCTATGTAGTTCTTGGACATTTTGCTTCGCGTCCTTACTTACTGCTGGAAGTGGATCGTTTTTCTATTTCTTGCCATCAACAAGAAGCTTTTAGTTGCAGGGTTTTGTTCAGCATAATATCTTCGAAGGCAGGTTCTACCTCACTAACTGCCGAAACCCCTTAACAACATTATCACTTCGATTATCCCGATACTACTGGGTCAGTCCCCCAATAGTAAGGTAAAGCATTACATTAAATATGATTTGAGTTGTGTTCAATTTATTAATATATTATGTACCTAAAATTAATTTTTTTCGAGACAAATCTCTTTCTAGTGGTGCTACGTTAAATATTGTCAGCACTTTCTATTTAACTTTTCCCCAATTTAAGTTGAAGTGGTATTATTAAAATTCAGCTTATTTTTAATGAATTTACAGGCAACAATTACAAAATGCCTTCACATAATGTTCTACCGGGAATTGATGCAATTTGTGACGAACATTTTGCTGTTGAGAAGAAAAAAGCTGAAAATCTTGTGAAGAAGGAATTCCCCAAAAGAATCCAAAAGTACAATGAAGCCCTCGAGTCATCCGATTTTAATGTGGAAATCCAGAGAAAATTATTGGAGGAGGAGGTGGCAAAGGTGAAGTCCAGTGACAATGATGGTGCCACTTCTTCTCTACTGCCGAGCAGTGCTGTTCTAAAACGACTTTTCCAACTGGCTCAGCCATACTTTCTTGAACTAAATGCTGACATGCAGGCACTTCATACTTGGATTACACTGCTCAAACCTAAAGTTGAGGATGGTAACAATACGGGTGTGGAAATTCAGGAATTGGCATTGGAAAAAATTGATAAAGTGAAGACAAAAGCTGAGAATTTACTCATTTGCTACCTTTGCATTCTATTTCGTAATGGGAAGAAATTAAGCCATTTTACAAAGTGTCCCCAAATTGAAGACAATTGCAATTACATTCAGCATTACGACGATCTTGAAATTATTAAGCTCCGTGCTGCAATAATCGGAATTCGCGATGATTATGTGAAATTGTATGATTTCATAACAAAAAATTGGGGTAAGATTTTGATTCCACGTTCATCCAATGCAGAAAACATGTATTAATTTTAATGACTTTCTTTTTTATAAAAAGAATTTGAATTACTTGTCATTAATCAAGTCAAGACAATTCAAATTACATGTTCAATGTTTACATGATTCTTACTTTATTTTTAATTTTGCCGCCACTTACCTCTTAATTCTGTAGTCGTGGTGGATTTTGAAAAAAGATCATACAAAATTTTTGCATTGAATTGTTTTAAATAAATAGATGCAATTATCTTTCATTATAATAATTTAGACTAATTTTATATTTTGTGAATTCGTGATGAATGATCATTATCAATACTGTAATAGTTTTTTCGGGAGCAGACACAATTAACTTTCCAATAAAAGAGTCAGTCATCGTAATCCACCATACATACAATTTAATGAGAAAACTGTAGTATATTATATCATTCATTTAACAATTTTTATAATGTCAATGTAATTGATTGTCAATTATGTTTGTCAAACCACATAATATTCTTTATTACTGATAAGTTTATTGTAACATTTAATATCATTCATCTTACTAAAAAATTGCTTTAGAAATTAGTTCACTAGGTAGTTTAGTTAGTGTTAGTATTCCGTGTTGCTTTTTCATTGCGAACAGAAAATATGTTTCGATAAATAGATTTAGATTTAATAAAGCTTTATAAATACTTATTATTACGTGTCTGTAATCAATCGCGAAATTATAAATGAATGGGACAAAAAAGGCCGGTTGGTAATGGATGAAGTGTGAGTGTACACGGTACTGGTTTTCTAAGTTGCAAAATTAAGAAGAAGAGGAGAATTGAGCCAGCAACGCAATGAGGAAAATGTGCTCACTCTAAAGCTTCCTTTTAGAGTTTTTACTTTGTTTCAAAATGATAAGGATAAGCTAGAGTATGTATAATGTATGTAACTATTTAGGATTAGACTTGTCCGAACAGCTTAGCCATGCACAGCATCAGTGAAATATGAGTAATCCAAATACAAAGGACGCTTGTTCAAAAGCAAGATCATAATATCCTTGCAGCAAAGGTAAAAAATCCGCTACATTTTCTACCTTTCTACTTATACGTAAGCTATGTTAAAAAGCCAAAATTTTAGTATTTGAAATCAAAGCAATTTAAATTATCATATATTAAAAAGTATATTAGTATATTAAAATGTAATTTTTGACAATCGGCAAACTGTATATCTGTATAGAATATCAACCACATATTCAGAATGTTCTCTTTCTTTATCTTATTCTGTTCATTCAACAAACCTGTTCGATT
>VYYJ01004434.1:0-13424 GCA_021029165.1 Cyphoderus albinus
TGGACAATAAATATATCTATCTAACGATAATCTACGGAGCATATATATATTTATATAATGGATTCTATTCTTAGCTTCTACAAAAGCGAGAACCGCCTTGGCAAATAAATAATGACACCTTTATTTATACATAATGAAAATTAAGAACCCTAAATTAAGAATTAGTTGTTTGGAAGTTCAAAGTTAGACAAAGCCCAATTTATTTATTGCTATAAATTAGTGATGTAGTCTCTAATTAAATTATGATTGTGTGATGTTTCTTTCTTTGTAGATCGTAGCAGAAGCTTTAACTGGAGGGGGCACGGGGTCAGCCACCGGAGGAGACGCGTTTGGAGGCGAACATAACTCTCTGAGAGGTGAGTTGTTTATGAAGCAATAAAATAATTTTGCAGTCATAATTTGTATTTGAAGCTGCATGTATGCACACAATACATAAAAGGAAAAGAGCAAAGTGGTCCTTGTTCAACAAGAATAACAACTTGCAGGCTGAAGTTGAATTTTTTAGAATCAATTCCTGCTCCAATCGAAAGTAGATGAAATACAGGATGAAATTATGAAATATTGTTTTAAATGTGTTTCATAAAGTTGAATTTTTTTCTGACTTTGATTGAGGTGATTATCATTATCATTGGATAAACACTGGGTGGGCTTGGCCTGTCTTCAAAGGGATACTCAGCGTTCATTTTCGTTGTAATTATATTTCAAATGAAGCCATCCTGAAATTCAAAATGTCATAAATGATTCAATTTAAATCAGGTTTATAGTTGAAAAACCTATACTTATGTAGTTACAAATGAGAGAGGGGCAGTCGCAGAACAGGATCTGCCTTCTTTTGATTTTGGTGTCATTGAATTTAATTAAAAGGATTTCACTTGCACATTTTTTCAGATGGTGGACTCGACCTGAGCAGAAGTTCGAGCACTCCATCAAGTCGTGGAGGACATAACGTCCCTAGTAAAGTAATCAACGGGTATAGCAGTAGCAGCTTAAGCAGTAATTATAAATCAGCGGGAGGAAGCAGCACCTGGGGCAGTCGCAGTCACCGGGGTCATCCTCCTCGTCCTCAAGACTCTTTCTCATCCACTCATCATCAACAGACTGGTTACAGTAGCTCAGTTGCCACCGACCCCTTCGAGTTCTTCGACACTGAGGCTTACCTCCACGGCGATAAAGTGCAGAGGGGTCAAGATGCCTATGGGAAAACGAAATTTAACCAAATCGCTTCCGATAATCTTCCGATTAACCGAAACATTCCGGATACCCGACATCCAATGTAAGAGCAAAAACATTGGAGTTAATCTAAATTCATGACATTTTACTCACCGACTGAGTGAGTTGTCGTTACAGTTTGCAAACTACTACGCTCTACGCTCTCTGCATCTCTTTGTATACACTATTCATGCAAACGCCCAGAGTTGAGTTTGTCTGTGGAACTCATTTGAGGGGATAATTCATTAAAAGTCATACATAAATAAAGAATTTTCCTCAACTTTTCCCTCTTGTTTTGTTTCGCTCCTTTGTATCACAAAGAATCGCTAAAGAGATGCTGTAAACGACATAAAAGTTCACGCTTTCGCTTGCAAAAAAAAGTTGTTGCATGGAAGAAAAAATGGAGCTTTCTCTTTCTTGTCCTACTTTACTTTTCTTTATTTTTACCAAATGATGTGATAAAAGTGGTGGACTGGAGCAATGTCTGCGTTGTGAAAGAAGCTTATTTCTATTTCCATCTTCGCTACGAGCTGGATGGAGTGGGGCAAGGCAAGAGCTGGAAATTGGATTGTGTGTCTGACTGAGTGAGTCATAGTCGGAGCCCGGCCTATGTTGTAAGCATGTTATGTACCCTGTAAATTTGTGTAGGCTGTAGGCCTTCAATATCATTAGATTCGGCTTTAGTATGTATTAGATTCTTGTTTCGATACTTTCTTCAGCAGACTAAAAAACGTTTTTACTGCATTGCGCTCCGCCGCATGTATCATGCATACCTTAATTTTCTGACCCGAATTCCTAATGAACTTAGTGGAAACTTGACGATAAGGAGGAAGAAATGAAAACGTCACATTGAACGGCGATGGCTGTTGCGAAGCAAAAGAAAAAGGATGAATTTATTCCTTTATTCATTCAAGCACAACATTTTCCTATATTTATATTACATGTTATGGCCTTTCATAATCATGCTGATGATGATAATCACGACCCTGCCTGACTCTAATGATCTGAATTACGGAGCATTTGCGAAAAAAGTTGAAAGAATTTTTTTTGCCAAGTTATGAAAGTTATTAAAGCGAGATGATGAAAGACGAGGAATTTCCAGTAAGTAACCTTCATTTTATTTTAGGAAGCGGATAAAAAAACGTGATTGGAACATTTCTTCTCCATTATTTTTCTTTTCCACGTGCTCATTGTTATTTGTCATTGAAGAAGAAGTCGGTGAATATCAATTACGTGACGCACGAGAGTGTGTAATGTGACAAAGGCATAGGGGAAAGTGTAGAATATCACAAGTAAGCAAAGTACAAAGTGATATTTTGTTTTGCTTGTCCTAGAATTTCTAAAATCACATCGCTGACATTACGTATATGTATAGAATTGTTATATAGTAGAAGTCCGTTGCTGAATGCTGATGTTTCCGAAGGAAGCAAGATTTATTCTAATTCCGAATCGATACATCTTTTCTTTGCTACTTTATCGCAGCAATGGCTCTTTTTTAAAGTTTGCTCACGCTCTCACACGCCAGCAAGAATGGAAGGAAGTGCTTGTATTTATTTAGTATTCAAAGTGGGTGTTGAAGAGGAGATATTTCTTATGACACTTTTTTCTTTCTTTATTTGCAATTACTTACAATGCGAGGGTGAAACTTTAAATGAAAGCTGCAACGTTGTACTTCGTTCTTTTGAAAACTTAGTTAAAATTCTATCAAGCTTGCGTTAAACTTTGTTGCATGCCAGGTCCGTGATGTGGAAAGTGGAGGCGATGCTGGTGACTGGTGATGGTGAGCATCATCGTTATCATCTCGTCCACATCACATCACATCACTGACGGACGACGAGCTTCATTTCGGTTATATTGCTTCAAGTACGTCCAAGAACAGAGGACTGAGAAAGTGGAGGAAGTGAAGCGTCTCGTATTATTAAGCACGTTCAACTCGGGATATGAATGAGCTCTGTTTGAGTTGTCAAAGTTTTTTATTACTCGGGGGACTTCATTCGTGCGTGCAACCAACCAACGGCTTCCTCATTCTCCTTACTCGGAGATTAAAATGGAGTGGATGTGGAGAGGATGCGGAAGCCTGATGGGTTTATTAAAGGAGAAGTGGCGATTTGTTTGAGTAATCAAGAATTCTTTAATCTTGGCGCTGGGCTGGGCACTGGGACCACCATCCCACATTTCTCTTTCATGCTCGCTCTCTCTCTCGCGTTATTAATTTCCTTTTAGTAGTGTCGTTCGAGGAATAATTGACATTTATTAATAGTTACGTCTGGCGCTTCTTCCTTTTTTCTTTCTCCTCACATTTCCCACAATTTTTGGTTGTCTTTGACTTTGCAATGAAATTGATCCTTATCCTTGTTGGATTGATGGCGTGATTCGGAGTACAGAGGGAACAGGAGTTACCTTTTAATTGAATGTAGTAACCTGATTACATGCAGCGCACGTGATTTGAAGTTTGATGAGATGAGCAAGTCTTCAAGAGATTTAGAGAAGAAAACGAGATGAGTCGTTTCGTTTGATTTGAAACGGATGGATGGATTAGCTATTCGTGCTTGCAATGTGTTATTATGTGACACCAGGAAAGGTCAAACTTTGATTTGATTAATTAGAATCATATCTATCAGGGGGATCGCGACAACGTGGCAGTTATCCCATGCCCATATATGTATGAAAAGGGTTCGGTCTCGAATCGAGAAAACGCTGAGCATGAGCATTTGCGTGTTTAACAATGGGCAAGTTAAATTCGTTTTAGAGAACGAGACGAGAGGTTTCATGATATGTTTTATAAATTCGCGATAAAAATCGATTGTTCTTGGGTAGCATGGGTAGAGAGTGTTTGTGATATGTAACTTGCTGGTAACATTCTCTAATGGTGTTATAATTATGTTTGCTTTGCTCTTCTAATCTTCTTCATTATTGTTGATTTGTTGCAGGTGTCGAAAGAGAGAGTACGATGTGGCCAATCTGCAACCAACCTCAGTCATCATCACATTCCACAACGAGGCGAGATCAACGCTACTGAGGACGATTGCGAGTGTTTTGAACCGAAGTCCTGCGCACCTCATTCATGAGATTGTCCTTGTCGACGATGCTTCCCCAGTTGGTAAGAAAAGAAAATAGCAAACAAAAACTAATTGCACGTGACTAGTAATGACAAACAATTAAAATCAATCAGATACTTGAGTGAGTCAGTAAGCACTAAGCACGCCACCTTTCTACTACTAGATACATACTTGAAAAAAATCAGAAAGTCGCTGTTTATAGAGTATTAAGCGAAATGATGCGAGAAGAGAAAATAAGTTTTTTTATTCTTCTTAGGTTAGTTAGTTAAATAAATGAAGGAAAACAAAGTATGAGAGAGTTGCTTCACTCACTCACTCACTTCCTCCAATTTTGTCATTATATTTTTTGTGTGCTCATTGAAAACGTAATTTTAATTTCCTTGCAGCGGACGATGGAGCATTGCTGGCAAAAATTCACAAAGTTAAAGTTCTTCGCAATCATAAACGGGAAGGTAAGTGTAGTAATAAACACATTTATTTTATTTTATTGTATTTGCTGAAGTTTAAGTAAAGCATTTCATGCATGAATGACGACAATATTTTTGCAAATAGAAATAATATTTTTTTGCGTGAAAATTGACGTGGAAAATTCTGCTTTTGAGTAACTCACGGTTGTGTTATAAAATCCAATTCACCGATCTATTTACTAAATGAAGATACAAAATAGCAAATGAAAATAATTGAATTGCAGAACGGATGCACTGGTATAGTTTTTATTTCATTATTGCTTCGTACTGTACTTACTTTATCAGACGAGGGCAAAATTAATGTGATCGTGATCATTGCCTTACTACTACTTTACGATTACTCGAGCGAGGCAATGTTTCGATTCGATAAAATGAATGGTAGAGGAGAGACTAAAGCTCATATCATATCAATTACTACGAAACGTGTCATGCATGCCTACACAAACGACCTGAGTAGCTTCCTGTCACACGGGAACATTTATTCAGAGTCAGCCATAAGAATCTACTACTGTAGCACAATAGTTTTTGCGGTGATGGTTGCGTCGCGGTCATGCTTTCACGCGTACTCTGCTCTTATTCCTTTTCATTTCCTATTTCCATTTAAATGACCAGAGCGATCCCATTGCAGAGTGAGTGAGTAAACAATTTATTGTTTTTCAACTGTTCCAGCAGGAGAAGTGAACAGGTGCGGGTAATCGATGTGGTCGGTAAGCCGTGCCCATGACATATTGTTTCCTCCATCCACTGCGCCACATACTGAAAAGTAAAAAACTAAAAACGACGACTGGCCATATAACGGTGATGGCCCAGTTTATTTGAAACGAAGCAAGCAAGCAAGATTGCAATCTCGAGATAGACATGCAAATGAATTGTTACTCACTCAGCTCCATGTTGTACTCTGCTCTGTGCGTACCAAATGTCCTAAAGAAGTTTTTATACTAACGCGATATTATGTCATCATGTTATGTAATACATGCGATGTACCTATTACCTATGTACATTTTGCACTGTGGAATTATTGGCGCAGTCATTGTAAAAAGTTTCCCTTCTCAGCGCCACTTCACTCCATCCAGCTCCAGAAGCAGTTAGTCAGTCATCCACTGGACTGGGTAAGTAAAGTGGCTGAGAGCTAGAAGAATTCAGAAGAGACGAGTGGAAGTGGACCACTTTTTCTTGTCACTTCACTCTGCATTCTTTTAAAACTACCAACTCTTCTCTGTTGGGTCTGTCGACACCAAGTAGGGTTTATGCAAATTTCCTCTTAAAATATTTCCCTAGCATGAAAGTGGAAGCACGACCACGAAAAAGAAAGAGCCTGGATTTTAGCACAGGAAAAGCGAAACATTTGTAGGCTCCGGTTCCCAGGAAAGGAGAAAGCTGCATCTTTTTTGGGTCTGGGGCTGAGCTGAGCTGAAGTGGGATGGAATGGAGCAGTGAGCTAGTGAATCCCAAGTGACTGGAAGAGACTCCATACACAAATGTGTCATTTTGGTACAAGAAACACTTCAGAAGCTGTTATGTAAATTAATTCACCAAACACAATCTTATCTTACGTGCATAGGCTCTGCTTTTCCAAAGATAAATGCTATGCTACATACTTACATGCATGCTCCATTTTCTATTGTTTATGGCAGGAGGAAGGAGTTAAATACTTCATTAAAACACGAGCAAACTGCCGAGGCAAAGCAAACTCCATTTTTCTATTCCACAATTGTACAAATTTTCTATTCAACATTTCTCATGGTTTTCCTATTTTATTGTCTCCTTTGTCAAGCTAATGCGTTTAAGTAAAGTTATGTAACTTACGTAGATTTGTTTTGCACCAAATTCCTTCTCTTCTCACTCATTCCATCTGATCCGAGCACAAATGTAATTTTATTTTCCACGAGGGGGCTGACGCAACTGAAAAGTATCAGACAATTCCATGTTTTTGTTTCGCTCTTGCTGTTGCTGCCGCGCTATAACTTTACAAGTTTTCCGACGCGTATCAGCAAAAGTGTAGAATTTATCCTGATATTGTATTTTATGGAGACGCAGTAAAAGTTGCAATATTCGAAACGAGGGTACAAAGTCATCAGATTAAATTGAACGGAAGCTTCAGCACTTTTTTTCTTTCCACTCTGTCCTGCTCTGCTCACTCAATGTTGCTGTCGTAAGCAGTGAAGTGAGTCTCTTTAGCTTCCTCACAACTTTTTTAGGTTCGCATTCACCTTTTTTATCATGGTAGATAGAGAGTGAGCGCACAATTTGTATCTGCAATTTCCATCCGTAATTGAATTTGCATGTAGCCTGTTGAAACACAAATTTTTTGGTGGATTCGAGTTGAAGAGAGACGATCTCTCTCTATTGTTTCTATAAGCTAGTGCTAATCCCGATCCAGTTTTTTCTTCTCTGGAGAAGAATAAAAGTGAAATTGACTTTCACCTTGCTCTAGCTCCGCTCTCATCGGCTCTGCTACTTGTTCACTTTCCGGCTGACAAAAAATGTATGCATGCACCAAAATGCGGAGAAACGTGTTTTTTTCTTCTTTGTGATGAGCCCTCTGCTTGCTTACATTCTTCCGCTTTGTTCGAGAGACTGATGACGATGGTGAAGGGTGAGTGAGATGGGTGGGTGGTGGGTTGGCATTGTACATTAGAGCATACACCCAATAGATTTAATAGAAAAACTGTTCTGCTGTGTGGTGTGTATAGTGTAGCGATGAAGAAAGCATGGACTGTTCAGTTCACTGCCAACGAAATGTGTCGGTAACAGATGAGCATAATCAATTTCCTCGACACTTTCTCTATTCACATTTTTCTAAACTCCACTTTTTTTCTTTTCCTCTTCCTCCTGCCACTGCACGATAATATAAAAAGAATGCTACTTCCCTTCTCTTCTTACTTAGATAAATACGTCAGATTACTTACTGAAAAGAGTTTACTTTCACTAAAACCCCATATCGCTCGATAACAGATGTACATTGGCCGAGACAGGAAGAGGTGATGGTCGGCGGTCGGCAGAAGGACAAGGGAAGCTTTTGTTGTATGAAGAGTGGTCTCACGATTCTTCTTCTGCTTCCTTTTCCCTCATTTTCCCCACTTTTATTTCTTTCCGTTGCTTTCTATTTGGGAGAAAATTCAGATGGAAAACGCTTGTTGTGCTTAGTGCTCGGGTTTGGCTGGATAGTTTTTGTAATCTCATCATGCTCTTCTTTGGAACTCCAGTTGCGAAATTGTAGGGTTAAGTTAAGCCTCCGCGAAAATTGCTTTCATGCTACGTACTACAGTTTAAAGTACCAGACTAGTTTTTAGTGCATTTGCTTTTTTTGGAGAGGAAAACAAAATATGCAACAAAAATGTGGAAAGGAATATGCTATTTCTTATTTAAAAGTTTTTTTGAAAAAGGTTTTGATGGGATGAGTGTGTGGAAGGAATGGGAAATTTTTGAATTCTACGAACCACTTAAACAAAACAGATTCAGCTTCAGTACTAGAAGCGACCGACCGACCGCAGCAGTTTTTTTGTTTTGTTTTGTTATGGTCTCTGCATCTTTTCCTCTTTATACTTTGCAGTGTTTGTTATAGGGTGTTTTTTGCAAATGATGTAGATACATATTATGTATATGATTATATTGTGTTACTCGCCAGTCTTATCTCAATAGTATACACTATTACAGGCTGCATAATGCTTTTTGGCTCACTTCCACTCAACGAGTATGTAGTATTCATGCATCATGGTATTATGATTATATCATCGTGTGCTCCACTTTCACTCTGCTGGATAAGCACGACGAGACGTCTGGAGAGAAAAAGAAACCTTTAAGTGAAGACGAAGTGACTTTCTGGGCATGAGGAGAAAAGAGAAAGCGGGTGGCTGGTTAAGGCTACTTTAGTTGCTTTGCTCTTGCTCACTCACTCACTCACTGCTACAGTTTAACTGTGTCAAGAGATTTTCCTGATGATAACGTCCAACAGCCTGAATGAACCTTTGCCATAAAGCGACGCACATAAAAAGCAATGGATCTTTGACTCCTTTTTTTCTCTCGAGGAGTAAAGTAAATAACTTTTTGCGTGCAGTGGAGGGGAAGAGGGAAAGTGGCAGTACGTTGCTTGCTGGTCTTTTGACTTTTAGCTTGATTACACTTTCATTTTATCCTTTTGCATGGATGGAGGAAACCAGGTGTATCATTAAAGGTTTCCTTGTTAATAATACGAGGAGCAATATTGAAAAGTTTGTGTATCCTCTGGAGGGAGGCACACATGCATATGGCGAAATTCTCACGGCTTCTCCTTGTTTGCATTCTTGCTCATTTTTTATGTAGAAAAAAAAAGCAGTTCGGTTTTCCCCAGTTGTGTTTTTGCCTTGTATTTTTATACTTTAGTCGTAAATGATAAGTCATTTCGCTAAAATCTCTCCTTTCATTTATTTTAAGCACGCGTGCGCGATTTGTACAAATTTAATAACTTGGCTAAACAAGGAGATAAAATGTGCATCACGTTCAGTCAAAGAGCCCATGTTCTGCTTCATGTAGCTCTCTAGTGGAATTCAAATACTCATATTCAAGCTTGCTAATTAAATTATGTAAAGTAACGATATATCATTAACATTTCATAACTTGCTAAAGTAGTTCAGTTCAACTATTTTTTCAACCTGAGTTAACCTGACCTGAAGATGAGATGAGATAATTCTGAAAGAAGGTGGGCTCTGGGGGACTCCTGAGTTTCACAATAAATAAATAAATAAATCAGTCATGGTTCTTTATGCTCATATTTATTTAAAGAAAGCAGATAAGAAACTAAATGATTAATGGAAACTTGAATCACGAAGATAAAATAAAAGGAGTAGCAGAGCCCTTTAATGGCAAGTTTTCCTCTAACTTTGCAAATAAATATTCTGTTAATATTTGCCTTTGCTCTTATTGCCTCATGGTGGGAGGTTGAGCTCTGGCTCGATGAAAATCGAGACAAGGAATGAAATGAAAAGAAAAACAAGGGACAAGAATAAATTGGCTGTAATCTCGAGTGAAGAAATTGCTCCTGTTTTCAAAGGAATCCTCCTCACAAGGCTTAGGTAATACCCACCGCCTACTAATTAAAATTGATTTACAGCCTAATCAGATCGCCTTTTTTTGTACCGGTTAGTGCTGCAGTAAAATTCAAAACGCGAAGCTCGTAAGATTTGGCGAATAATTGAGCCAAGTTAAAAGAAAAAGATAAGATGGTGAGTGAGTGGGTAGGAATTCGGCATGGTTCATTCATTTGAAATGCAGTGGTGTGCAATAGTAGTGCAGCATCATGCAACACCACGAAAGAGCAAGAAGGGTGCTGCTTGTGAAGGTAAGTGATGTTTTTACTGTAATGAGTGGGATAATAAAACAAATTAAATAATCCACTTTGTATGTATGCTTGTTAAGCAAATATATTGGCAAATGGCAATCGCAGACAGCGCTCGCATCACAATAAACGCAACAAGAGAATGGATTCGTGACTTTTTCTGTTTGCAATAAATACGCGAATGGGGCTTGGCTTCGCTTTGTTGGCAATTGTATGCCATTATGCAAAAAGGAGGCATGACCCGAATGAAAACATTTGCATTTTATTGTTGTGCAGTAAGTGAAGGAAAGGAGCACGGATGTTTATAGCTTTGTTTTTAGTCAAGTAAAAAAAACTAGCTTCACGCAAAATTCCTTTACTCTGATCTCCTGATCTTTATTATTTTCATGATCATGGCTCAACAATGCATGCCTCAACTTAAACGCGATAAGGATATCATATCTAAGCAAGAGTTTCTCAGACTTGTGAGACCTTGAATTGAATTTTGTAAAATGAAATATGTCACGGTGAAAAAGGTGAACGTTTTGTTTTGTTATGTTGGAAGGACAGGTTTGTACGTACACAGGTGTCAGTGTACGCATTTACATCCACATCAACATTTTTATTACTCATCATAACTTAAATTTGGATTGAGTAAATTGTTGTTAGTAATGTGATGTAATAAACACATGTTTCTTTCTGTTACTCTCTGAGTGACCCGCATGTAAATTCCTTTATCTTCACTTCACACTTTGACATGACTAACTGAGTGTCAGTGGACCAGTGAGCAAAAAAAAGGTACGATTTAATTTGGAAAGGAGGATCTAAAAAGGGAGAGACGGACGCACACACAAAAAATATGATTAACTCAAATGTGATCTTAATATTCGTTATTATCAATTATTCGCTCCCTCCTACCTACCGGCTCAATTCCACGAAACGAAGATGGTGTTTTAAAACCGTCAAAGATCTGAATGATTAATGCGCTGTTACAAACGCTGTCCGTGGTAATGATGGTGAGTATGCAGAATGTGTCGTGGAAAATTACAGCGTTTTAATTTCTATCAAATCTAGTTTTTCTGCTTATTGCCCTGTTGACAGACGCAGCTTGAGTGAACAAGCACGTTTTTTTTGTTTTTCTTTCTGCAATGCAAAAAAAGCAATCTGCAAAATCTGTAATAATCTATGTATGTATAAGTGGAACGTAACTGCCGGAAGCGAGACTTTTTTGTTATTAAAAACAACAGATAAGTGATGTGATAATATTGTGCAGCTTCTTAACGATTATTATTAACTTTTGTTTCTTTTCAATTCTTTCAGGTTTAATGCGATCTCGCGTTCGGGGAGCTGACGCAGCCACGGCTCCCATTCTGACCTTTTTGGACTCACATTGTGAATGTAATGAGGGATGGCTCGAGCCCCTTTTGCAGCTAGTCACATTCGTAAGTGAACTTTTGCTTCTTTTTTTGTTATTTAAAACAATTTTATTTCTCCTAAATTGATTTGTTCCTTCATCCTTCACCTGAAACTTCTTTGTTTTACGTGATATTTTTGTTCGTTCAAGACCGAGAAAATTAAGCCTCAATTGAAATTCTCTACGAAATCCCAACTCGAACATTGGCTTGAAAAAAAATTGAGAGCACATCATTATTCTGGTCTTGTAGCACAGAATCTTTTGTGTGGGTGTGGTACGTTGTATGATTTTTTAAATTCAAGAGGAGAATGGAGCAAATTGGGTTTGATATATATGACAGGTCGTTTTGTCAAGTTCGTGAACTGCAAACTGCGAACAAGAAAAGGGTCATAGATTTTATTATTGTAAAAAAATAAAACATTTTCAGCATTCGCTTCGACTTTACTTGGGAATCGAAAATCGAAAAATTCCATATTTGCCCTTATATACATTTGAGAGCCGATGAAAGCCCAACCTTTAGTAAAAAAGCAAGTTATCAGATTAAGCGTTTAAAATCATAGCAAGCTACGGTGAATTATAAATTATCCCCTTTGAACAACTTCTTCCTGTCGGCAGGGGGTAAACTGAACGCGTTTGTAATTTGCCAAATTATACCATGTTAAACACTTGGGCATGGCAGCGCATCACATTAACCTCTGTCTGTCTCTAGCGAGTAGCGACTGTTTCAGAATGAAATTGCCACTGCTCCGCTCGCCCAGTTAGTTGCTTTACTTATAACTTACAGTGACATGTGGAATTGATGATTATGACAGGAACGGGTTGAAACGGCCTGGCGCACAAAGGGCACAAATGTTATCAATGTTTTTACTACATTTACTGTGCCCTAGCTCATTAGGAGGTTGATACCTACATGTACCTATGCGTAATCGAGTTTTGGCTCTGAGTCGGGACAAATTCACTCAAATTCCCAACAATCATAGATTCATATTATAATCATGGCCACTCAAAGTCACAAATTTTGGAGAGCCTCTTGTCTCTCTCCCTCTCAGACTCATTGTCAGGTTGGATTTCGCTTGAAGACACTCATGTCATGAAAATGTTACACACACGATGACGATACATATCAACCAACCAACTTACTTGCCTCAGCTCTCAAAATCCATCTGGTTATGTAGTAAACCTTCAACGTGTTACTAGCATAAGTGTAAATGGGAAACTTGCGCTTGTATCCTTGTCATTCATCAGAATGGTAAACCACTCATTTCGCATGGAAGAGCCGCGTCTTCTATTCTCTTTTGCAAATTTGGCAGCTATGTAAAATCTCATTTTCATTGCAAGCAGCATGTACTACACAAAGCAGGCTTTCCATTCACTCACTCCTTCAGCTGCACCTCAGCCAGGCGCCTCAGCCAGGAATCTTCTCAGTGTGCGCGGTGATAGTGATGGAATTAGCGTAAGCTTCAGTAGCTTCAAATTCAAAGTATCTCGATAAAATCCGCCGTAATTCCTGTACATCTCTTTGAAAGCAACCAGAGCGTGTTTTAATGTCCCTCTCCTCTACTCACTTACTCACATTCCAAAACTATTTGCTTATTTAAGTAGGTACATGACTCACATTTCATTTCACAGTGCGAAAGTGGAGAAAGGCATCAGGCATTAATCGATTCCTCATTTAGTTACTTAACTGCGCTTCACTTGCTTTAAGCCCGCCTGTGGGAACTTTCCTTTTTAATGTAACTTATCTTGGGTGGAACTTCCAACATTCCCTCTCGCTACTTAAGCATGCACACTTTTTCGTTTTCATTTCACTCTGCCATTATGAAATAATGGGGGAAAGTAAACATATCTAACATGAGCTTTAAGGAGCCTTCATGGCTCGGGAGTTAAGGTTTTTGTCTTTTTCTCTCGAGTCGTGACTTCGCCTACGGGAGGCTCCAAAATTAAACAAATTCGGTTCAGTAAATTTGGGTTTCTTTCTTTTT
>VYYJ01004435.1:0-13422 GCA_021029165.1 Cyphoderus albinus
GGTTAGGGATAAGGAGAAAGAGAGGAATACAATAATTGGCTACTTAAGTTAACTTTACGTCATCCACGTAGTGTGAACACTACACGCTTACTATTCGTGAGAAAGTCTTACATTTATTTGAACACAAGAGATACATATGTATAAAAGAAAGCATAAACGTTAGTAAAGTCATTAAGGAAAACTTTAACTTTGACTTACCACCGAGACAAGACGCGGAGCACGGCGAGTATCCCACAACCTTCCAAGAGAAAGTCATATCGTTCATGGAAATACCAGGAGGCAACCCAACGGCGATGCCTTTATTACGATAGTTTGAAGTGAGGCTTGAAGGATCTGGCTCAGCTTGTAGCGCCTGCTGTGAGTCCGATAGCTTTTCAAATGTTTCCATTTCTTTTTCCCTGCAACAATTTTTTCTTTTATTAAAATGCATTCATGTTGACAAGTGGAAGAAGGGAAAGGAGAAAATCTTCTGTTCATAAAAACTGGAGCATTTTTATTGCATCAATTTTTGATTTGTATACACTGAGTATCAATCATGCATCGCAATGGAACCAGATCGAATTCTACTTTCAATATTTTATACAATGGCTTAAAGCCATTGCCATAAGGTTCCCGTGTGTTCGTTTCAAGTTATTGTGTTTGCGTATGGAAAGGAACAAAGAAAGTATTTGTCGATTGGAGATATTTCTAGACATTCCTATTCATAACGATGGTAGAGCATAAAGAAAAGAGGAGACGACGAGACCACTTACTGTGAGGCGGAGCAGAGCCGCGCAAAGCAACTCTCCGTTTCAGCAGGTTTTGGACCTGCACACTCTTTATCTGGTAAATTGGCAATGGTTCTGGAGAATTCAAGGAAAATTTTGCACTTCACATCCCGCTTCCTGACTCCCTCCCCACAAGTCTGGCTGCAAGGACCCCATTCTTCTGCTACGAAACTGGAGAGAGAGAAAAATCGAGAATGATAATCATAATATAATTCTGTAATAATGACTGTCGAGTCGTCTATGAAAAGGGAAGTACGTACGACTTGGACTTGATAGTCTAGTATGTAAAGCTAAGTTTGCTTGTTTGGTTCTGTGAATGGGCAATTTATTTCATAATCATAACAATAAAAGTAACCAAGCATATCTTTCAACAAAAATTGAGTAAATCGACGAGACTTCGGACTCGTCATTATTATATCGTTATACATTGCATATTTGTTATTTCGTTTCTTGTTAGTGAGAGAGATAGAAAGAGAGAGTCATATTTTTCGAGAAATATGGTTTTTGTGTGTACGGAACTAACGAAGAAATGTGAAGTAACGTGAACGAGGTAATGTTAGCAAAGTTAATTCTGAGAAAATGTAAAATTTGCATGGCCATATTATTCCAGTAATATTTTGATAATTTAATAGTTTCTCCCTGTATTCTGGCATTTATGGATTTATTTTTTAGTCCAATGAATATAATACATGGCTATTTTTGAAGGCAAGATTTTCACTGGTGACTTCATCCTTTTACTCAAAATCCCCACCAGCCAGCAGTATACAAGAATTTTCACTTATATAAGAAAAACGATCCCCTCACATTCGCTACACTCCTCGCCACAATGTAAATAAAAGTGGTCCATAAAGCCAGATTACAGTCATTCGTAGTAAAAAAAATAATGCATATACACGGGTGTATTGCGAATATTTTCTGGCGACGATGCTCACGTCATGATATGGTGAAATTATAAAAGTGCATACATCCACTATTCAGTATATAGTATCGTGTAGAAATTGAATTTTTATACAAGAAAGATGAATGAATAAAGTAAAAATACAATAACGGCAATCATAGTAATAGTAATAACTATAATATCAGTGTTGTCTCGTTTTCCTCAGTGCAACTACATTCATAAATAGTAACGATAATAGTAACAAACGGTAGCAAAGAGAAGAGAGATTAAAGTACAGACCGAATACAGAGAGAGAAGGCGACAGTAGAAAGTGAAAAGTGAAAATATGATAGTAATGGAAATGTCGTGGTGAAATAATGCATGGCATGGTTTTTAAAGTATTCTATAAAAAATCATGGTAGTAGTGGTGATGGCAATTATAGTGACGGTGACGGTGACATGGGAGTGGTGGATTGATGGTGGCAGTACTAAAATTGATTTCTTGCTCAGGCTTTGATCTTTGATTTGTGTTTTTAGTTTTGGAGAGCTTTAAGTGAACGAATGTGCTTCGAATTAGCGGATATGACAAATATTTTGCAATTTGCATGTTACATAAATGTGCAGGTTTGTAGCGGTGCGTTCATTGTTTCATTATTAGAAAAGGGTAAAATTTGGCTTTAACTCGAAGTAACTCGGTTGTAGGTGCTGTATAATGCTGTATGTTATGAAATAAATAAAATTAAATATCATCATGATAAAACCATTAAAAATACTCTATTTTATGTTGATATACGCTATGCTACAATTTGTACAATTTTTGTATGTATTTTTTACACTATACGTAACTATAATTAATTACTTCTGTCTCAACTTTATACTGGATGTAAAAGACCGGTATAATGAAATGTAATGTTTACATGTACTATGCACTTGTAACTGAATATGTGCAGGCTGGAGAATGCGGGTTAATTGATTAAATACTGGGGTTTCGTTGGGCACGCCTTCCGCTAGACTATAGTCGGTCCCAGTTGCGTCGACAAAACTCGTGAAAATTGTCGATTTCCTTTTTCGTTCTTTGGCCCAGATTTTACGACTGTTTTAACATTTTTATGTTCAAGTTTGTTATCTATTAGTATTTTCTAACAAATTCCCGGGAAAAATGGGTACAACCAAAGTGTCGAATTTCATGTCTCTGTTTTATGTGTTTTAGACAGAGTCTGAGAAAAGGGAAAACTGATGCTGCTTTTACTTAAGGTATTTAGAAATGAAAAGAGCAGTTGGTGCAAAAGTTGATTTGGATGTGACTTGAGTATGATAGAAATAATTTTAGCGGGTTTAAATTGGAAGGAAATTGTTTTACAATTGCTACGAAAAGTAAGTTCTAGCTGCTAGAGTATACCGATTGTGGATGCTGAAAAATCTGAATTAACATGGTAGAAGGACAGAGTAGTGGAGAAAGAGAGAGTTGAAAAATATAGTAAATGTTTGTTGTTTTTTATTCGTTTATATATGTGTAAGTGAAGCGTGTTACTACTACTTAATGCTTGAGAAAATCAACGAGTTAGGAATTAATGAGGTGAACTAGGTCAGTTCAGAAAGCAAACTACCAAAATGCATAAATACTTATCTACTTCACACACTAAAAGCAATTTCTAAAAATTAGCCAAATGGAATAGTGAATAAGGGAAATAACGCGTAAGCTAAAAAATGCATTTTCGCTTATTGCCCCATTCCTGTAATTAACATTATCATTGAAGCGAGATATGATAGATGAAAGCAAACATTTCTTCAGTGACAGTGGCATATTGCAAGAGCAATGTGCCACTGACTCTTCTATTCACTATTTTATCCTATTGCATTAATTAGTTTTGTGAGGTTGGGTGATAAATGAGTGCTTAAGAAAGATTCAAAAAAGTGTTTTCTAGTGGAATGGTTGCGGAGAAATGAAGAATGTCATTGTCAATGGGGGGACGGAGCAACTTGTCTCCATCTGTCAGATTGTCATGTTCTTTGCAACAATGGGAATCTTCCCAAGGGAATTTAATGGGAATTCTACTTTGTATAGAATTTTAAATAATTTCATGCTAATTTCTTTGTGAGCCTTTTGTTTTTGAGGTTCTAATTTCTAAATATAAAGTAGTTTTAGCTAATAACAAAAGGATGAGGTCTTTGCTGTTTGCTTCAATTTCGATTCGGTTTAATCAATTTAATTAAGCAAAATAACTGGCGGTTCACTAATTAATTCATTATCCGTAATAATGATTTTTTTATAACGATCGGGGTCCTAACGGATAAACATCCTGATAATCGTCGTTATATTTGTTACTAAATTGTCTAAACAAGTAACTGAATGTTGATATTTATCCTTAGGACTTCGCTAACAATTAAAGCTGTCAATGGGTTACTCAATAAGAAAAAAAAAATATGTCGATTCTATTGGTAATGCAAAGCAGCTAATTTATAGCAATATAGCGACAAATTACGTCACACGAGTGTAAAGTAGCATTACGAACAGAATACTATTGAATTTAAAATTTGAAGATGTCATTTGACGGATGTTTCGACTGACCGTAGAACGAGTTTTGTGAGGTGTGCGGATGGTAGTACGGTGGTTGTGGTGAGGGCTACTAAAAAACATATTTTAAAACTGTTTAAATTAATTCTAGCATCGGGGAAGTTTTTTGAGCCTAAAATCTATCTTCTCTAAAAGAACTACATCAATTCATTGACAATTTCTAGAATTTTCCTATTCTAAATACTTGAATTTCTACTTGACTACATGAGAAATCGTAAGATATTTTCTCTGCATAGAACCTAGAGTATAAAAGGGCTACAATTTAATCTACATAAATACTTTACTTACTCTTTTGAGAGCACAAGTCAAAACCGATAAAAGAAAACGCCTAATCAAAGAAAATAAATGAAAAGAGAAGTGAATGTAGATTATTGAGTGCTTGAGTGCTGGAAAAAAGTTGACTGGTGCAGAGTGAGCATGTGCACACTAAAGTGAAAGTGAGATTGAGAGAGAAAGTGGCAACTAAATTAGAGAACGGTAATAGTCAAAAACCTCACGGATACTTTTACGTTCACGACAAACTTTTAAGCGAGACATGATTAAATATTATCAAATGGTGCAGACACAGTAATACTAATAATATTATAAATAATCATCATCATCATCACGCACTGACATACGACAAAATACAGTGACTCTGAATAATAATTTTGTATAGAACACTGCTGTGCATTACAACGAGAGATACCGATAATCAAGTATAGAAAAGTGAAAGGGTGGTACTGGTACTGTGCTACTGTGAGAAACGACATGTTTAACAGATCTGGAAGGAAAAAATATTTTATTATGATTATTTATAGATAGTCCCCTACCTCAGGAACAACCATCCGCACGCAAAGTAAACTCTGACTTTGCTGCAAAGAGAAAATCACAAGAGAAAAAACAACAAACATCATAATATTTTCAGTTGTATTATAGATGATTTGTTGAGTTGTGGAAGAAGAAAAAAGAATACTAAAAGTATATTATACAAAAGCATGAGATCAATATTTTAAACATTAACAGTCAGAACAACAAATTATTTGTAATAAATATATATCCAGCGACAATACTTTATTATAGTAAGAACATTAATAGAGTAATAATATAAATCTATTGAACACACAGACAATTAACTTGTTCACTTTTTATGGTGGTAGAGAAGAAAACTTGTTTTTACAGTTAGGAGTTCAAGGCGACAAAAAAATGGAAGAATGGGAGAGTCATTTTTTCTGTTAAATACAATTGATAGAAGAGGAAGAAAAAACGGAGACAAGCAGAAAATGAAAAAGTAGTCCTTAAATGCACTTTGCTTGTAATTTGGAGAAAATTAGGGAAATGGTTATTTATTATCACACTTAATTCAGTTAATTCTGTACTTCCATTAAATTCCTTTTTTCTTTGTTTATCAAGATAATGCACTGTAATAAAGTGATCGATGGTTCGGGTGCCTGTGTCTGTCGCATGCATTTTCCAACAAACAACCTAGAATTATTGATATATTTATATGCACCAAGACAATACTGCGTTGTGGTTATGTGCACACTAATGCAATCATATTTATAGGGCATATTTTACACTTGATTTCCTGTACATTATGCATACACCCGTTCAGATGAATATTAATTTTATTCACAAGTTTATTCAAGCGTAGAACTCTAAAACAAAGCCATGAATTTTCAAAAGCTGAAAATGGCCATATTTACAAATTAGTGCGTGTCTTGTATCCTGGATGAACAACAAAACAGAGATAGTAATTAATATGACACTAATGGAGCAATAATTATGGCCTTTAATAGACTCTTAATAATGTAGCATGTTACATTATCGTTATCTGTTTGGTATAGCATAATTTGTCGGCTACCACTGTAGGCCTTTATATCAATCAACCAACCTCTTCAATGCTTCACAATAGACACAATGCGGGATGGGGAGGTTATGCGTGGCTAATAAGATTTTATTTACCGCCTGTACGCTTCGCGTTTGCATTTTACAGCCCAATAATTGAACCAAATCAAATATATGATGCCACAGTGCTGGTAGCAGAAGGTTTGAATAGAATGAAATGCTGAACTCGGCAACCCATGCGTGCCTTATTTGACTCCATGAGCACTTTTCCATCCTAATTGCCAGAGTAAATAATATGGGGGAGTTGATTAATTGAAAGGAGATCGAGGCTTACTATCACCACAGTGGAACACTTTCCAGTTACTAGTATATTCGAGTATCCTAGTATTACTTAGTCAGTAATTATAAAAAGTACAGTTGAAAGAATACAATGTTGTGCATCAATTCAAAGGTGTGGAAACCCTGCATCTACAATGATGATGTCTGATTAAACCAGTTTGGGAATGAGCCTGAACTCTTAGATAACAATCACCAAAACAAAATATTGTCATTAAAATTCATGTCATATGCAAATTCAATTCATTCTTGTTATCCACCATTTGCTCCCTTCTATTTTCTTTCTAATCATCATTATCTTCACAATAAATTACTGTAGAAGATTGAGATCGGCCTAAAAGTTTTATTTTTTAATCTGCGAAGCAAAACATACTAATCTGGAAATTTCATTGAATTGACGACGCTACATCACCGGTACCTTAAAAGGCAGCGAAACAAGAAAATGCCGACATGTGTATGATTGTCAAACCGCTACTTCTTAAAAGCATCTCAATTAAATAAGAAAATGACGCGCGTCCATGATAAATGCGAGGTGTTCCCTTCCTTGTAACCAAAACGGCGCATTATTGTTTTCACTTAAGCTTTACACTGTAATGGTCATTCCTTCCCGTACGACGGGCTGTAAACTGTAATGTCTCCGGTGGAAAGTTGCACATCATCGTAAATATAACTCATACATACATAGATAGTTAATATGTTTACATAATAATGGGGCGTAGGCATAAAGTTGAATGTAGAGTGGAGCATTAAAAGGCTTACGTGGGCTCAGAAGGGATTGCATTGTGATCAAATGAAACTGCATTATCCATGGGAGGATAAGGTTGGATCAAGGGTAAAGTGTGCTCCCTCGGCAGCTCTTCTGCGAAAGAATAAAAAAGAAACACGAGGAAAAGATAAAAAGAGGTAAATGCGCCATGAAATCCATTTTTGTTTATTAAAGCACATTAACTAAAACACTGAATAGTATTCAGTGAATACCATAGTCTCGTGTATTCTCTGAGTCGTCTTTAAAATTTCATACTTTAATTTAGTATGCAGATTATTATTCAAGTGATGATGTAATGCTTAGAATTGTTTAGCAGCAGGCTATGAAATAAAAAAGAAACTACATTTTCCCTTCCTTCCGCTTTTCCTTCCCTACCTTCGAAATATGCTTCGCTGTCGTAGTCCGTTGGATAACTTTCGGGAAAGCGGCTCGAGTAACTTTCCATCAAATTTTTAGTTTCTTCCTGTTCTTGCACACTCGTCGTTGACATAGGAGGCTCTGGCGGAGTTGTTTTTACTCTTCGCTTCTTAGTGGGTCCGGTTCGACTAATGACCAAAGCAGTGGGTGCAAGAGTTGTTGTGCTTGTTGTGGTGGTTGCGGCTGCCAGTACACTGGGACAAACAGGTTGGTCCGTACACGCCTTTGAATCTGCTGGTTTCAAGTCCGGGTCGCAGGCCGAACTGGGAAGGTTCATTGCATCTCGGCACACAACGTTTCGTGTTTTGTACCCCTTTCCACATGTAACCGAACACTGTGTGAGGGGGAGACACAAAAAGGGGGTTCATTATTGGTGAAGGAATGTTTCAACGAAGATAATATGCCTTAAATAACGAAACACTTTCATAACATTGTTTTTGTCAATTTCATCAGTGTTCAACAACAATTTCTACAGAACTGTAGCCATGCTTTAGCTTAAATTAAAAATCAATTTTTTTCTCGTTTTACGTTACTTTTAATTGGACAGACGGTGAAGTTTGTGTCATTAGATTTTTAGCACAAGACGCACTTTCAAAATTTGTATACACCCATACTGCAGCATTCCGTGCGATTATTTTTCAGAAAACGTATAATTATCTTGTGACTCAATAAATATTACTTCTCCCGCAGTATGCCTTTCTTGTTGAATGAATATGGCGTGAAATGCCAGCCGCCTTTTTCGTGCTATATCACAAATAACCATCAGCAATTTGCCGCTAATCAAATGGAATGATCAACTTGTTCACTCATAAAAGCAGTATTATTGCTTTCCTGCTCTCCCGCATAGAAAAATGGCACATATTAAGAAAAGGCGGTGGGGGAGTTTTCTTCAGTTTATTAGAAATTATAAACAGAAAAAATGGAAAATGTGGGTCATTAAATGCAGGCACGCGTTTTTTCGGAGATTTCTTTCAGTACAACTATGAGCTCTAGTAATAATTGTTTCAGTATTTTTCGACAGCGATAAAATTTCTGTCCGTGAGAAGTGAAAAGAAAGCTTTTCTATGTAGCTGTTTTTGACAACCTTGTTCAAAAATCTTTTAGTCAATTTCATTATAGGGGTTTTGAGAGAATTCGTTCTGAAAAGTGACTTGTTCATGGTCACAAGAAAAACTTACCGACGACCATGGACCAGCATGCCAATATGGGCAGGTGTCCAGGTTGCAGGTTTCCTGATTTGCAGGCTTCCGTATGTGGCCACATAGCTTGTCAGCAACCTGTGGTGAAGAAAAGTGGAAAGGTTAGAAAACAGAAACGAGCAAAATTTGTGCATAATTTGGAAGCAATCAAGACATTTTCAGGCAAATTATGTGTAATAGTTCTAATTAGCATATTTTATTAATTCATCATAGTACTATTTATGGCAACACGAAGAGAAATTATTTATTTAGACCCTTCAACATTTTTTAATTTATGTTGGAAATTGCACCGCGCAATACAAGAGTTCAAGAGTTACGACGACGCTACCAAACTCCGAACTATTCTTTGAAGGGAATAAAATGTTCATTCAGAGTGAAATTATGATTAAGCTATCGATCGATCAGTAAATTCCTCAAGGCGCTGCTTGCTGATCGTGATTACCAAAATGTGGCTGTATTTCTCAGTTCAAGGAAAAAGTCACGCGTCACGAATCACGCAAGTTTGTGATTCAGGGTTGTAAGCTTGGCACTTGACGTTTTGTTAGCTTGCTGTTACTTGTTACACTAACATAATTTCAGATGTTCAGCGCAAAACAAAACAATTGCACTTTTGTTCTGCATAGAAGCACTGCTTTGAGGAAGAGAAAAGAAAATACTTTAGAAAATGGAGTTCAGAGAAGACAAAGGCATGAAAGTAATGTAAAATATTTACGTACTTTTGATGCATATGTAACTGTAAACTTTACGATGCATGTGAGGCAATTTTCAACCTCTTAATATAAACTCAACTTATATTTTATAGTAAAGGTCAAAGCCTACGTCGATCATGTGCATGCACAAAATACTGCATTATTCTATTTTTGCCCCGTTTCTTTAAAATGCTATTTCTCCATTATCCCGCTTCAAAAGAGAAAAGGTCTCAAAATATATGTATATAGTCGAGTAAAACGAGTTTTGACAGACGTATCGTTTCCTTAATTAAAATGGCCTTTCTTTGTTTTACAATTGATTGTAAACAATAAAAAATACTGGTGAAAAGCGTGCTCTGTAATTTTACGCGGAAATTGATTAGTTGAACAATCGAGTAACCACAATGGAGGTCTTTGGAGGAATTCATGTTTATTGTCATTTCAAATTAATTTTATTTGCTTTAAATTCTTACTGCGAGAACTAAGAGAAAAGAAAAGATGTGGGAAGTGTATTTAGTAGAATTTTCTTGTCTTATTTCCTTTTTAATTCAGCATTGCATCCGGAAGCCTAAGTCATCACATGAGAAAAATCTCCCTTTGACAAACCGTGACAGACTGTCTACCTCAATAAATAAATTCGGCTGTAACGAAGTCTCAGAGTGGGAAGAATTTCATTTTCACCATTTCCATTTTCAGAGAACTCGTGTGTCTTAATTAACTTGTAGTGCGTGAGTGAGCTCAGGAAGAAGAGCAGAAGCCTGTAAAGTCAACTCAACTCGCCTCTTTTTACAGCTTCAAATTCACTTACTCGCGAGTCGCGAGAGTCTCTCTTGCCTCCTCCTGCTTTCTTTCCCACGTGTAGTTTTGACAAAAGTCACATAATTCAACAACAACAAGATCAGTGTGAATACAAACAAACGGTGAGCACACAATTCATTTTGTTTGCAGCTTACCTCCAGTAGTCATAATGCTGTATCCAGCTTCCTAAATGAATAAAGTGGAAGACGCGAGTTTACAACGAGTTCCACTTGGTCCTATTTTTCTAATGCTTTTATACTTCTTTCTCTCTAGACTCTGAAATCGCTTTTCCTCAATTCTTCGTCTGTCTATCTGCAGATGTAGTAATGGTAATGGTATTATGTAAGCGTAAGTTGTTTCAAGTGTCGTGTCTTATTGTCCGTCTCTTTCTCCTTCCACAGTTTCCACAGAGTTTGCATTTCCTTCTCTGACGCGACCAGCAGCAACAACAACTACGACTACGCCACTTGACTACATCCCAGCCATCACCGTGTTTACAGCAGTCTCTCATAAATTATTTTGCATCCATCTTCTTGACTTAGCTAATTTTGCTTATTTTACTTTACTAAAGCTGTTATAAAAACAGGAAAAGACTAAAAGAGAGAAACTGGAGAGGACATTATTATATTAAGTTGAATAGCAGAGAGCTGAAGAGGGAGGAGAGAGACAGCGAAGGAGAGGGATGCAGACAGAAGAAAACTACAACTCAGCTTGTTTTCAACTACATTGTAAAATGGAGTACGGTGTCCAAAAGATTAAAATTCCGGCTTTTTTGTGAGGAATGCAGCATGTAGTAGGAGCAGAGGTTTTCTATTACTATTACTCCAATTTATGCGCAGTGTGAAAGAGACGAGAGACTCTTTCCGTCCGTATACATAATTTTTTAAATGTGCATAACTTTCTCTCGTATAAGAAAGTAAGGATGTATCGTGTCTGTGTAGTAAATTTCCTCCTCATTCAATCCTCCCTCTTCTGCTCCGTTTTTCTTTGTTCCTCTCTAGTCTTGTGCTTGGTGCTCCCTGCCTAGCCGTCCCTGCGTGTTCCATTTCATCATTGAACTTTCTGCTTACAAACAAGGATAAAACTGCCAGCGTAAACAGAAACAAGATTTATGCTTGCAGGAGTTGAACTCATTTTTGTAATAATAATAATATTCTTTGAGTCTCTATTCTCTCTTATTTCTGTGCCCACAACTATACTAGACTCAGATGCCTAGTTTACTGCACAACTTCACACAGATCGCATTCCTCACTAAATATTTGTTGAGTTTTGTTTAGACACAATTTTTGCGTCTGCTATGCCGCTTTCTCTTACTACAGTATACTACAAGTACTTAAAAAAGTCCAGCAGTTCACGTGGCTCCAAGTTTAGATTTTATGCACACATCACTTCATATATGTACATAATACTCTTCGTCAAAAAAACCTTTTTACAATGCTTCCGTGAGCCAAGGATATTTCTCTGTTTAACTACCACAGTCGACGGAAAGACCTACCGCTGCTAAAAACAGCATCTCTCTCTAAGAATTTTTGCAAGTTTTCTTTTCTTTGGGTAAGATTATTATTCTTCGATAGGCAGAAGAGAATTGTCCTGTGGATACAAAGGATACAGCTATACTTCATTGCTGTACTTCATCATCGTTTTCTTTCCCTTCTTCCATTTATATCCACTTGCTTCAAGATACGTAATAAGTATAACTAAGAGTTTTGAAATAAATAAAGATTTAAACATCCTCTTCCAGAAGCCCACTTACGCTTTCATTGTTGCTCAAGTAATTCTGACTTCTGACAATCCTGTGCTTAGGTATTTCTTTGCTAGTGATGCCGGCCTCTTCCAGAAGAGCCGGAAAAGGGTGAGATTTTTAATTTTCCGCTTTGCATGCTCTTCGTAAGCATTTTAATACAACACAGGTAAACTCTTTACCCGAGACAATTTCAACCTCTGCTGAGTCTGACTTGATCAACTTAGTCAGCAAGTGTATGGAATTACAGGAAGCTTTATCGGAGTTTACACACTGTGAAATATGGATTGTTTAAATGTTTTAAGTTTATTGATTTAATACTCGGATGTTTGGATTACCCAAAAAATCAAATCAAGACGGGCAGACAGACAGACAGCAGACACATGAAACTCGCACAGCGGCGCACGGAGTTTTTCGAAAGTCGGGGTAAGTGAAAGCTGAGATAAACATATTCACGTTTTTACACTTTCCTCTTTGCTGTGCTCTCTTTTTATAGTCCCCTTTAGAGTTCATATAAAAAGGACATAGATTTTTAACTGGCTCCTGTCGCCGTTACGTCCTTATAAACTGTTTAATGGCCTACTTGTGCAGGATGACTTGAATTGTAACAGTGAAATTCTCCAAGTGGACTAGTACCAGTCGTTATGATGATGAGAGAGGAGAACCAAAGTCAGACGGAGTCGAGCATAGTCCTAGCTGGCAACATTGAAAAACTTTTTTCTTTTTTTCTTTTTCTTCCTTCCTCCCTCTCTTTTTGTTGTTGACTACTGAAGCTACTTCCATGACTCTTGCTCAATGCTGCTGACTAACAACGGCAATTATAGAAAAGTCGCCTGTTTTCCCTCGTCGGAAAAGAAATTTTTAAGTGGAATCGGAAAAGAATGCTGATGTAGCTAAAAATTACTTCTCTCTCAACTCAACTCTGTCCTCCTATAAACCATTTTAATAAAGCAATGCCGCGACTACTTACATCACAACCATCAGTATCATTCTCTTGCCTGGGCCTGACGCTTTTTGTCATGCTTTTAGTTAACCAAGTTTGCTAAGTCGTTGTCCCTTTTTGTACTAATTATCACTGCGCACCAGAGATTATGCATTTTTTTCTAGAATAGCAAAGTTTGGAGGAGGATAGGACACACTATGCTTGCATAATTGGAGGAGAAAATTAACTTGGCATACTAATCAAAATCATATTCTAATTAATTATTGTATAACGTTTTTAAGTTTTGTTCACAAAAAACATTCAGGTACCTATCTACTACTGAAAATCTTATTTTGTCTGTGCCACTAACTCAACTAAAGAGATACAAGATCCACTATCCGTTAAAGATAAGGGTGCTAAATAAAGATGTGCCAGAAAGTGCCATTAAATACTGGAGAAAGTATCTCCAACTATTTTTGTGTGACCTCAGGAAGGATTTATGATCAAG
>VYYJ01004436.1:0-13422 GCA_021029165.1 Cyphoderus albinus
TCGCAATCCACCCATTCCCTTCACACGTCTTTTCACCTTATCTTTTCCGTTACTCTATAGTTACAATACAAACTTTTCATTAAACTCACCTTTGGAGCATTCATCATTCAGCAAATCATTCTACTCACCAGAATTTTGGTAAAGCTAGGTCAAGGTTTCAAAACCTTTCTGCATGAAGACTCTATAAAATTCTTTGTGAGACGAAATAAAAAAAATCATGACATCAACAGCGTCAAGTCAGACGAATCAATATACGGCACAAGGGGCTCAGGCTAAAATTCCAATTCAATCGCAAAAATCGGGACCTTTGTACACTGGAGATGTGAACGATGCAAGTCTAACCGAATTTATGGCCATTGTTTGTAGCTTCATATTCTTTGTATTAACATTTCCTATCACCATTTGCAATGCTATAAAGGTGAAATATTCAAAAATAAATCCCTTCAACTTTACTCACTCGTTTTGTTATGTAAAGTCGTCCATGATTTTGAAAAATTAACTCTAGGTAATACAAGAATATGAACGAGCTGTGATTTTTCGAATGGGGAGAATCAAAAGTGGAAAGGCTGCTGGTCCTGGCGCATTCTTCATCCTCCCATGCACCGATGAGTTCAAAAAAGTTGACCTTCGAACGATAACATTTGATGTGCCACCTCAAGAAGTTAGTGAGCCGGGATAACATTTACTCCTAGAATTTAGTTAATATACCAACTTAATGGATTGAAAAATGCTTTTTACTAATGTAACTCTAGGTTTTGACTAAGGACAGTGTCACCGTGAATGTTGACGCTATTGTATTTTACAGGTCAGAATTATATTGCATTTGCTGCTCATTTCTAATTGTAAAGTATGATCTTCGACAAAATTAACTACCTGTGCGATTTTATCTGCAATCTTTCTCAGGATTTTCGATCCGACTATGGTATTAATCCGAAATATTTTTAATATATAATGTTTTTGCAAGCAGTTGTTGTATCCCGATATATATTCTTTTAAATACTTATAATTTTATTTCAGGCTGTTGTGAACGTTAGCGATGTGGAGTGAGTACATTTAGTTAGATATTTCTCACTTTTGACACTTTTTCTGGTCACTTTGATTTACAAAAAAGGTATTTTTTGAATAATGAATTAATTTCTTTGTTTTAGTAATGCCACAAAACTTCTGTCCGCTTCAATTCTCCGAAATATCCTTGGTACAAAGAAATTGCAAGAAATAATGAGTGATCGCGAAGGGATTTCAACATTGATGCGAGTAGCTCTAGATGAAGCCACTGATCCATGGGGAGTTCGAGTTGAGAGGGTGGAAATGTCAGAAACTTAATCAAAATAAAACCGTGCAACAATTTGCATTGCATGTGCAATACTTTTCTTTTTCTCTTTTTTTTGAAGCTTTTTCCATAGAAGATATATTCACTCGCATGATTATCGATTTTTACAGAAAGGATTACAGACTTCCTCCACAAATGGTGCGCGCGATGGCAAGGTACCGTACACAAATTATGTCACATTAAAATCTGGATTTTCGGACCACATGTAGTGTCACCGCTATGTTGCCCTACCTATGTATATATTGTCAAGCGTCACGCCTAACATATAGTTAATTGTGACAAGTTATTAGAAAATTGTTTAGTAATTCCCTTAAATATATTCTGTATTAAGTTTGGCAAGGTCTCGTTTGTTACAATACATATACTAGTGAAATGACAGATAAAAAATGTGATATAGGTGATAGTTAGATCTCCAAAAATTGATTCTTCTAAAATTAGAAAATTTCAGCTGAGGTTTCAGATTTTTCTGTAGTTAGATTTTGCCCTTGAAACCGACATTCTAAGTCAAAATCATAAATCTGACAAACTTTTTATTACTCTGACGCTAAACTTTAAAGATGACCATCCTTCTTTTTATTAGTCATTGATTATAAATTCACTAGTTAATGTATGACAAGAAGGTACTTTCCGATGTATAAACCTTCAAAAGCGTGACATATTTTTACTGTCACATTCATTTGAGGTGCTACCTACCTAGTCTCACGAAGTGTCACGGAATCCTACAACCCTGCCCACCATTTAGAATGTGACATAATTTGTGTACGAATCCCAGTGAAGCGGAGGCGACTCGTGAAGCGAAAGCAAAGTTAATCGGGGCGGAGGCTGAAGTAACTGCTTCAAAAGCATTGAAGGGTGCTTCGGATGCCTTGAGCGCATCTAGTGGAGCCATTCAGGTTCGGAACTAATCAGTAAAATGAACAAAAATTACATTGTTGTCTTCCACTGCAAAATATTTATATTAAAATCGAAATTATATTTTAACAGCTACGCTACATGCAGACTTTATCAAAACTCGCGCAGGGACAACCATCTATGATCTACTTTCCGTTGCCATTAAATATGTTACAAAGGTAGTTACAAAGGTTCAATGATCTGTGACTAAATATTTTGCAATAAATATTAAAGGCAGCACTTTCAATAAAATACTATACCAGGGATACCAAAACAAGAAATCATTAGCTTTAGCATAAAGTAGACAATATTATAGGTTCAAATAATATTTAAGTGCTACATATGTGGCCAGACTGCATGAATTTTGACACATTTTTAATGATTGCTGTTAAGACCCCGAGAGACGCATTTTCTATTAATTTTTTGTAAAAATGGCTTATAAAACAGCACCAGTCAGCCAAATAACGTCCATGGCTTCTCATTCTCAAGGGAGTGTGGCAGGGGCTAGGCGTAATACAAAAGATTTTGTGTATACAAGTGGTAAGAAAAAGAGCCAGCAAAATTGACACAAATTAAATGGGTTTATGCACATAAATAAACGAATTTATCAATCTTTTCTCATGAAAAACTTTGGTGGTCTGGTATGTATCATCAGGAGAGAATGCGCCCGGATTTATGGACAACTGCTTAACATGTCTTTCCTTGTTCCTCATTTGCATTTGTTTCCCTTTCCTCATCTTTGCGGTTTGCAGAAATGTTCGCGAGTACGAAAGAGTCGTCGTTTTCAGAAACGGACGCCTTCAGAAAGGTCTCAAGGGACCTGGCGTGATTCATATCAATCCTATTACTGACAAGTGCATCACGCTCGATATGAGAAGCTTAACGCACGACATCCCTAGACAGGAAGTCGGTGAACCTAAAAACTTTCTAATGTCTAAATTATCTATTTGATACTTACTACTGCTAACTTGTTTCTGCTTACTTTCCCTCTAATGCAGGTTTTAACTCAAGACAGTGTCACAGTTCAAGGTAGCATAATCGCACATTAAAACTTACATATTTATACCTCTATTTAATGCTCCTTTAAAATAAGTAGATAATTATTTTTTCGGTCATAAATAACTACCAGTTGACGCCATTATTTACTACAAAATTTCCGATCCGGTTCTTGCTGTGACAAATGTCATAAATTATAAGTAATTTTCCCATTAAACCCATTCAACATTTTGCTAAAATTTTGAAAATAAAGTAAAAGTCAATGAGGTTCGTATTTTCAGCTATAGCACGGGGCTGCTTTCGGCAGCATTATTACGAACCGTGCTGGGGATGCATTCATTATCTGAAGTGCTCGAGCAGCGACAAAAGATTTCGGCAGTTTTACTCAACCTACTTGACCAAGCCACTGACGCTTGGGGAATTAGAGTAGACCGGGTCGAGTTGTAAGCGTTGATCGATTATTACACACACTGCCCGAAATGATACTAAACTTATTAACTGGTCTTTTTGAATTCCAGGAAAAACGTTCGCTTACCAACGGAAATGCAGCGAGTAATTTGATTTGAAAAGATTTATTGTATTTAATACATTGTAATGCAGAAACACAAAAAGTAAAGTTCATTAGGATTCTCATTCATCATTCTTAACTATAGGTTATGGCTGCTGAAGCAGAAGCGACTAGGGACGCTAAGGCAAAGATTGTGGCAGCAGAAGGAGAGCTTCAAGCAGCGAAAGCTCTGAAAGACGCGGCAACCGTTTTAGCAAATTCACCGGGTGGCATACAGGTAAATATCAATACGAGCTTCACTTTCAATTAAACGTAGGTAATTATTGCAGATATGATATGACGTGAATCTAGCTGACACATTTTTACAATCTGTAATGTCACGCAAATTCTTTTATAATACCATATTTATTTAGTCCGATCCCTTTTCAATATCAATTTAGATAAGACTTCTCCAAACCCTTGAGGAAGTCGGAGCAACGAATAATAGTACGGTCGTGATTCCCTTCCCAGCGGAAATCCTTCGGGCATATGCAAAGTAATAACAACCGCCATATATTATATTAGTAATATTGCCATAGAATATATGGTTATCTGATAGAAGAAGATTCATTCAAATATGAATAAGGCAAAGCGTATTCGTTTGTTTGATGAAAGATGGTTTATCATTAAATTAGTATGAAAATCATCAAGTCATCAACGACTCTTAAACCTAACTTTTTTGAAAAATATTGTTAGTCAGTTTCTTGTTTTCTTCTTATACTCTGTACTTATTGTACCTAATAATAGTAAAATTTATAATAATACATTTACAATAATAATTCTTGTGATTAATCTAGCTAAAGCTTTGGACAGTGATGATTAGGATTGGGAAGCAAAGCTTTCTAAATTGAACTCAAAATTCCAAATTACACTCACTTCGAGATCATAATGACAGAAGCATTGTCATAACCTAAGCCACCTGAGTAGCAACAAAACTATAGTCAGTACTATAGTAAACTATATTGTAAATCGAATGAACAACAGTAACAATAATAATCCAATTTGTAAAATAAGTTACAAACGAAAAATAACTCCTACATAATTTCGGTGCGCATACTTGGTTAGCATATGCCTCGGTCTGTACTCCCAATTCCCGGTCACAACAAAGTCATTTTATTATTCATCCATGCATGAATACTTTGCATACTCCGAGTCAGTCGCTTTGCTTGAGTCCGTTGATGATTTTGGAAATGTCATTAAATATTCATAACTAAACTCCGAAGAGAAAACAACTTCGCATCGGATGTGGAGATGTTGACCGTTGTATAGCAATAGTAATTATTATTATCGTCAGTCCGCGTTGCTTGATGGCGGGGCGCTTTTTCTTTTATATAAATAGATAGACTCCATTCCATACGTTAAACATGAATTATAGAAAGAATAAGTAAAGGAAACGCGTCTGATTCTGGATGGATCGCTTCACTTCCTTTTGTAAATTCACAGCTCAGCCATTCTCAATTCTCACTGGTGCCGCTTCTACTTTCCCCACTTTCTCCTTGTTATTGTTACACACGAAGCAGGACTACTTCTCCAACGACAAACAAGTTGCACTTTGCACTGTCTACAGTTTGTTATTATTACATGTTTCTCTTTTTCAAAGGGCCTTTTATTATTATAGATGCTGTTACAGACCATATTTTACATGCCATGAATACCTCGTGACATCTATATGTGGCTCAACCGCTGAGCTGTCATTTTTATGCTTGCTTTATTATTTTTTCCCTTCCCATTTTCTCTCAGTTTACTTTTACTTCCTCGTGTTTAGTAAGTGTGCTCTTTCGAAAAGAAAAGTAAAAGTAGAACTGTTAGAAGCAAATCATAACCTAGCAAAGTTAAAATTGCACCATCGCTTTTTTTCTTTCTCTCTCACTCTTCGTTACACTCTAGTGGAATAAATTTAAAAAAGCAAAAACAGAAAAGCAGCAAAAAATAAGTTTCCACTTTTAAAAACCCGTTCACATGCTATTGTGAGCGGTAAAAAGCAAGTGCCTAGCGTTTTCCTGCTATCGTCGAGCTCTCTGACTTTTCTCGTCTTCTGCTCCGACTTTCAATTTTCACTTTTCACCAAGTCATAAAATTCACAAGCGAAAAACGTGCGCTACACTTCGTTGTTGGTGGTAAAACTAAAAATAAAAATAACAACAAACCTACAAACAAAAATAGTTCATTGGGGAATACGAGACGAGAAAACTCATGTGATTTTGTTTGCCCCGAAAAAAGCACCTTTTTTACATATATTTTTCCTTTTGGTCGTCTCTGGAAGGAAGTCGGAGTCTGAAAAAAATTGTCGTGTTCTCTTCTTAAGAGTCAAGCCAACTGCATGCGGCGCTGAGCGAGCCACGCACTGGCGGATGGGATGCATAATAAAAAAACGTTTCCAGCAATAAAAGTGTTCCATGTTCCATGTATGCACTAAAACTAAACTAAACTACATCCATGTTCAAAAGCTTTATTTTCATTTTCTTCTTCTGAAGACATGCGTAAGTAAAAAAAAGTCAATTTAAACAAGCTCAGTTGCAATCCTATATCATCTATACAGGCTGTATAATAGAGTATTTATCCTTTAGCTGACTTGACTATATAATCGCGTGGACACACACATTATTGTTGTACATGATAACACCATCGTAGATACTCTTCGGCGAGAATATAATAAATATGCATTCCTTCATACTTCGTGCCTCTCTCGCTTCTTATCTAGCATTGTTTCCTCTCTAACTTGCCGACAAAGTCCATCTCCGTTTCTACAATTTTTTGCTTGCAATACCACATTAAGAGAACGTGCACACTTGGTGAATTGAAACACACGAAAAATGAATAGCAGTTTGAAAGTCGGAGAAAAGAAGCGAGAGAATTGAAACAAATTGAATAAAAGGAGATATACGGAAAAACAGTAAAGTGAAGTTGTTCAAAGCCCGGGCTTCCACCCCTACTTTTTACCACTTGGACGGAAGCTGGAGTTTCGTTGACACTCTCCACATAGTTACACACATTACTCCGTATTACATTCGCATTCATTGGGCAACCGTCATTTTTATTGCACAGTCAGAGAAAAGAGCCCGAGTAGCCAAAGTAGTGCATCGCAACGCCAAAACTGCTGCTGGCCAACACTCAGCAGTCAGTCAGTCAGCTCGTCACTGAGACAAGACGAGACACAAGAAGAGATAGAGCGGATTTTTTATTATTGATACGTGTGATACGTTACAAAAGAAAAGCGTAAGCTCAAAGGCTGCTGCTTTTTCCCATCCATTTTCCTTTCTCCTCCAGGAGTTAGTAGAAGAGCAGGAACGTAATGTTGGAGCATCCCTCACCATTATAAACGTTAACTTTTCATATATTGGTATTTGGAAGCTTTTTGTGTATTTTACGACATGCACAAGTGTGGAAGTGTGTGCACGTCTGTGTCTTGTCTTCTTTCTACTCGTCTCCATTCTGTTGCTGCTACTCGCTATCACGCTCTTGCCTTTCCCTCGCTTGCTCTCGCTCTCTCTCTCTCTCTCTGTGTGTGGCCATGAGTGGAGCGGAGTGAAAAGAAGCCTGTCTCCACATAACATCCAATCCACGTTACGTACACTTCCCCAGTTTACCTGATACTCGTTGTCAGTTCCTTGGCATAGGTTGCTTTGGTAAGATTGATTCTATCAGAACGGGCCACAGCCACCTTACTCCATACTCAACAGCGTCACCTCCGTGAGAAAGCCACATTTCCCCATTTAATACTTTCTCTAGACTAGAAACGAACAGAGACATTAAACCAATAATTTTGTAATATTAATGCAAAATCATCACCCGGCTCTCATGGTCGGTCAGTGAGGAAGAGCCTTAATACCCATAAAATAACCAAAATGGATAACAGGATAGACAAGTGGCCCAGTGTGGACTAGAGCGGGGTTTAGTAGCACATCCACTTTCCACAATTGCTTTGTTGTTTGTCAAATTTCATAATATTAGAACATAACGTAACACAACACATACACAAGCTTCGTGCTGAATCGGTGTGATTAAAACCTGTAATATAAGTACATATTACATTACAAACAACAGCAGTAGTATCGTGTTTATTTTACCATTTTCAATGTGAAAATTTAACTCTTAAATATTTTTGCGTGCTGTCCACCATAAACAACCTATGCAAAGGTATGTAGTGGAGCAATAATTCCGTTATATTACAGTAATTTCTTTTCGTTGTTAATCGTTCGTTGTCCCATTGCCTGCCGGAAGAGAGAAGTTCTTTCCAATAAAGTGCACATGAGGCTAGGAGATAAAAAGACAAGACAGCCCTCTGGATCGTTGCAATCGCGACTTGGGTATATTTTTATATTAAATATTTCACTGTAGACAGTATTTGAATTTAATGAGGATTTTCTCATAAGTACCATCGAATAATGCTTGATACAGAGCTTGACAGTTGCGTGCGTTTAAGTTCATGTAAAATTCTCAAAACAAATGGTTTATGCGAAGAAGACCTGTTTCACAAAAGTGCTGACGTGACAAAATAACATTTTTAGTTATCTTCTGATCAATTTCTTTCTTTTTTTCATTAGCCAGAAGGGAAAAAGAGAAAGACATGGCTCCATCGAGTAAAAAGTAGTTTTGTTTGTTTGTTATCCGGTTTAGTCTCAACTTACTGGAGATATACAGTCAGCATAACATCAGCGATACAAGTTATTCATTTTCCTCTACCTCTATTTTGTCTCACATCATCCCAAGATTCCGGATTAGTTTTACTAAAAACAACTCCCCTAAAAACATAGACTGAATCAAATTTAGGCTTCACACGAGCACCAGTTCATTTCTGTCTGTTTATCATTGCTTACGGACTGACCTCAATCTAATTTTACATTATCTACCTCCATACACAGAATTTTAGTTCCATTAGTTCAGCTACCATAATTTTTTATTATGATTATTGCGAGGTAGAAACTATTTCATCTCATAAATGAATGCAGAGCTTTCCATCCATTACTGCCTTCGTATGTAGGTTTCCTCTTTATTATCCTTGTACATATCTAAAGGGTCGCTCTTTTGGCAGTGACCAAATAGCAAATACCAAAACATTTGGTAACATTTCACTTTAACTCTGAATTACATTTGCCTTACAGACTCTTTTGACCAGACAGTGAGTAAGCCTTTCATAATAAGCCTCTCTGCTTTCATAATAATAATTATTAAAGTTTCTGCTTTTGGTTGTGAGCTGAGAGAACCTATCTCCAAAGTAAGTACGGAGTATGGACAGAAAATATGACATTGGACAAGCGTGCATAATTTATGAGAAAGTAAAACAGTCGCACAATCCTCGGGTTAATTATCGCAACCTCTGATATTAAATTCAAGTATGCTTTTTCTTTGATTCTCGTTCCTACCTTCCTTTCCATTCTTCAATACAATGGGGAACCGAAGTGAACCGACGGACCAGCAGCGACCAGCAAATATTTGCTTTTTTAACATTCATTAACTTATTACTACACATAATATTGAAAACAGCCCAAACTCAACTTATTCACCTGTAAACAATTGATTCAACCCACTTCACCATTACCTTCCAACACATCAGCAACAACACATCAGCCAAACTGTGTGAACGCTCACTTTGTGCCATAACATAGTTGTTTTTATTTAGCACAACTGGGATAAAACAGGGTAGACAATTTTTATAGGGAAGGTTAAACGTTATCGTACGTATGTACGCAACGTAGTTTAACTCCGTAATAACTGCTTTCACTAAAAAATCCCACGTTATTTTCACTCCTAACTTTAAATAACATACTGTCGAATAATAATCATAATAGAGATAATGATTATGGCATTACGTACTTTCTACATGAAGTGAAGAAGTGACTTGAGACATTAAGAAGTTGTAATGGAACGACATACGTAATGGAAAATTGCGCTATTCTCAATTTTCCTCCTCCTGGAATCTAAGGGACAATCAAAAATACCCAACAATTTCTTCAGTTGCTCTTGTTCGGATAATTTACATATCGACGTTCTTCATTTTCCTGATTGATTATTTTCTTCGTAATCTCTTCAATCAGTGAAATACGCTGTCAGTGCTACCACTGCTGCAGGATATAATCAGGTACGAATTTCAAGTTTTTACCTCTTTCGTAGGGAGTTTTGTTTCTTTCTGCGTTTATTCCTTTCTCCAAAACCTAAAGTTTTCCATGTATGTACTAATACTAATGTGTCTTCTGCTGACTCGTGGCACTTTTGTATGTAACAATAGCCCAAACTTCTGTTTCAAATCTCTCTTCATTCTAACTCTTTCCTTTCTTCTTGCTTTTTTATCTGTTTAGTGCGAGTTTTACTCTGTATAACCGACATATTTAATATCACATCGCCTTTAAATCATCATAAATAAAATAATGTCTCCTGTTTCAGCTTTAGAAAGCCGCGTTCAATGTTTATGTGTATGCATTATGTATTACTTGAAAACTACTATGTACGTAAAACGATATTACTATTATTATTATTATTTACAACTTCAGCCAAAAACAAATGTTCTCTTTGCTCAGTCACTCAGTTAGATAGGTGATCTTTTTGGTCTCCGGGTCACTTTTATTACAAAATGCGAAACGGAAACTGGGCAACTTTGGTTTTGTCTTTGCGTTCTACCTTCCAGTGAGCTTCTATTAAAATCCTATTACATTGATAGAATCTAGTTGGTTATATATAATATTTTGTGTATCACTTTACCTTCCTGCTCTGGTGACTTCCATTCTATAACAAGCATTTTAAAGTGCTTAGGGCCACCATCATCGCCGTTGTGTGCCATCAAACCATCACGAAACCACGAACTTTCAGACAATTGCGGTTGATGTGGCCAGCATTAGGAAAGTGGTATAAAATAAACTAAAGGAGGAAGAGCTACTTGCAGAGTGAACAAAACACAACACAAAAGAACACAAAATAAACATAAAAGTTATCAACAGCAACAGCTTCAACAAAATCACTGCATTAAAGCATGAAACGTAATAAATTATGGTGGCAGTGCCACAAACAACCATGTGCGCTCAACCTCAACTCACCCTTTTTATATTATTTTTTAAGTTTGCCTCAAATATTTTCAAATCAAAACAATATTATAAAAACCGACTTAGTAATCCTGTTTACCTTTTCCTTGAATCAATTTGCTTCATGAGTGAGGTTGTGTCGCTGAACTTTCAGTGAAAATTCTACTTCGCTGGATTACAAACTTTTTACAAAGCAATATTAATAGGAAACAGACAATTTATTTGGAATTTTTAGAGCAAGACATACAAGACAGATAGGAAGTTGTAAAAATAGTCGAGTGAACACAGCCAGCAAAATTTGTTTTAACATTGTGTACTGAGACAGTTTAGAAATAGATTATTTTCTGCTTCATTCATGATCGATAATTTTGACACCAGCAATTGGAACAAGGGATGTCATTTCGTTTGTTGTAAGATTAAAAGTAGACCGGATTTTGTTTGCTGGAACATTAAAAACTAGCCATAAACGTACATAGATTTATTTGGAGTAGCATTAATAAAAATAGTTTGGCTGTGCAAAATATAATATAAGCGGAGCAGAATTAAACTTAAATTGTCAATTATTCATGAGCCAGCTTTTCGTCGTCACTTCCCTAGGCTTCCTCTGTATATTAGAATGTTTTAAAGATCCGTCCCCCATGTTTTCGACTTCATAATTTATGCAAATGAGTTGATTTGTTTTTTGTTGTTTCATTTTAAACGTTTCGTTTTACGAAATTCGAGCTTAAAATTCTAATGAAAAACAAGAATCAAACTTTGTTATCACTTTATCAGACATCACTGTTTGCAACAGGCGAATCTCATGTTTCTGTCAATTTTGCAGATGGGGGAAGGGATTTTGAATAATTTTTTAAATGTTACACGACGAAGTAATTGATTTTTACATTGAAAAGCAACGAATAACAGCGGGCAAATATAATTATGTATCTATCTCGCGAAAAAGTGGGATGGATCGATAACTATAGACTGACAGTGAGTATGATTCCCTTTGGTAGCAATGATGGAGCTCATTTAATAATGCAACATAGGCAAAACCAACTTGCAGCCATTTTCTATAAATATTATGTATGACCTGAGTTTCAACATTATGGACAGTGGAAGTGGACACAAAGTGTCCTGTCCTTGTTGTGTTGAGCTGTTTTTGTCTTCGTTGTGCATTTGTTTTTCTGAGCCAGCAGTAAGTGAAGTATATAATTATTAGAAAAATATTTTCACTGCATTTAGAGTGATCATTACTGGGTTATTTACCACTCTAGTTTTCTTTCTAACAGTTTCTTTCTTTGATAGCTTCCGTAGACCAAAGACAATTTTACTCAAAATTGTGCAACGATTTACGGTGATTATCTATATATTATTTAACCAGTCTCGAAGGAATGGTTAAAGGGAATTATGGCCACGATAAAATGGTGAATAATTGAGAACCATTATCGATAAAGATAGACAAAAGCTTGGCTTTTGCTGGCCTTTAGGCTATAGGTTGAGTATGTAATTTGTCAAATTGATTACAAGGATATTTATGATACAAATGAAACACATACATACATACATGCAACCAATTGTTGTAACTTCGTGGCAGCACCTTTGCATAATTGTTGCATACCCTATAAATGAGTTCATTATGAATATCATTGGTTGGCTTTCTCCATCTGTTTCAATGTAAGAAGATTTGTAAAGGTCATCATTTATGTAACAAGGACTTAGCAGAAGCCTAAAACAAAAGCACATTTTTAGAAATTATATGGGCTGAGTTTTTGTAAGATAGTAATGAACTGCATGGTATTACCGAGTGGAATTGTTTCGTATATTGTCTGAAACCGGAAATAGCCAAAATTGAATGCTCTCTACTCTACATACCCTGCCTCTACCCTGTCAACCTAATCTTGATTTAGAAATAACCATTCTTAAATTAGAAACAATGTCACTTATATTGTACTTTGTTAAATGATGATTAAAAACGTCACTGCCGAGCATCATCTACACACAAACGTTACTCCAAATGTTCAACACTCCTACAAGTTACCTAAACGAGAAAAATATAAGAATAATCACCAAATATGGATTCATCAAATATAATCACCAGCTCTCCCTGTAGCTGGCTCTGGCTAGTTAGTCATTATTCTATTTATCGTTTGAATGCAAAAAGGAAGGAAAGGAACACATCATGAGAAAAAAGTCTTGCTCACTCTGTTATTTCCTTTATTGAGCCGTAAAAATTTTGGCTGGTAGCCACACGCTAATGGGCTCTAAATGTATTTTTGCCAACTGCATTGAGGTGTTCATGCAAACATATTCCAAAAAAACTTCTCAATTTCTTAATGTTCACATTAGAAACCTATAGAGTAAATGCGTCATACATATGCTCTGAAGAGAGGCAGTTTCAAAGTTTCTAGTTAGTTCCTGTTTTTCACTAAATAAAAATAAATTAGACATATAACCTGTTTCGCTTCCAACAATTAATTTAAATTGGAGGTCTTTGTTTAGGAAAAGCATATAAAGTATGATATTTTTGTGCTACACTAAAAATTATGTGATGTATGACGTGTGTGTATATATGGTTTAGTTATTACCATTATTATATTTTGTCTTTCAAACCGGATTATTCCGGGGACATTTTTTATTCATACAATTTTAGTTTCAGGAACATG
>VYYJ01004437.1:0-13419 GCA_021029165.1 Cyphoderus albinus
ATGAAAACCTATTTTTTATGATAATATAAAGAAGCTGGTGTGACACCGTTTTCCTTTACTCTTTATAAAAACGCTCACCGAAATGATTATTATGATATTGTATTTTTAGAGCAACGAAAGTAATTTGGATCAAAGTATAAAAAGCTGCTGCATTTTACATATCCACGATGCCACTTTTTTCTGGCTGTATGCAGCAGCAACCATCGGGATGATATGATGTTAATAATACTTGGCACTGACTTGGATGATCAACATGTTCTTCTTCTATAACGATGAGAGTCACATTTAAATTTTAATTTCATGCTTTAGAGCAACCTTCGCTTCTCTGTTTACTCATGACAAAGTTGTATTTAAAACATATTCCGTTTTCCATTTTGATACCTCCCATTTCGCAGCACGTTGCGACAAGGGCAGCATTATAAATGAACGGTACATGCACAAGTTTTCCTTCCTCATCAGCATCAATGGTAAATAAAGTTTAAGATGAAGTGTTCCATCCAAATATTTTTCAACTACTCCACTTTCACTTAATACGTATTTCAGATAACACGGGTTCTTCAATGAGGAAAACATGAAAAACATTTCACTAGAAAAGTACAACAATGAAATGGAATGTACAAATGTACATTTTAATTTTTTGGTACTGGCTAATAAAAATGGCTCAAGCTTGCGCAAGAATGTGTGAGGAATTGTTCAGAAGCATAATTTCCTTCCTGCTGAACACCAAACAGGAAAACGTTTACCCCTTTGCCCAGTAACACACTGCCTGAACAACACAAGGGAGTCGAGTTTTTCTTTGTTAAGAGCGCGGAGAGTCAGTAGGACAACGTGAGAAAGAAGGAGAGAGAAATATAAAGTAATTTAATTTAAATTCCATTTTTCGGTCGATACTGCCTTGCTAAAAAAGCCGGTATGCATCAACCCGAGAGAGAATATATAATTCGCGCTACTCTTCCGCTAACACGATGTATTTTCATAAGCGAGCAAACTAAAGTTGGGAGAAAGCTCTCTTCCACTGTTTCAAGTAATTTTCTGCCTGATATTTTCGTTTTAGGAGCTATCTAGAAAATAGACGGGATGAAATTGAACTCTAAAATACTACGGTTTTTGCAGCAGAGTTCATAGTTTTCCTTTCAGTTGCCCCGACTTTCACTTTATCTGTGTGTGCCTAAGCATTAAAAAGGGTTAAGCTTCTTTCACTTTCGCTTCCACTGCTGCAACAGGGAGACTGACGTACGAAAGAGGAAAGTGCACACTGCTTGTCTAGTCAGTAGTATAGTATTAATATGAATTTTGAACTGGCAGCTTTACTCAACTTGCTCTACTCTGCAGCGTGTTGCACCAACTATACCCGGTTTGTCGAACGAAAGCAAGCGGTTAAAGCAAGCTTCATCCTCTCCTCTATTTGTTTTATATTACATAAGTGAAGCTGTCAAAATATTCCGGATGATGATTCTGAAACGAGATATGACCTCAATGAACACCGCCGTAATAATAATAAAGCTTCATTCATTAACATAAATACGATTCCGTAGTTGGATGAGAATGGTGTTGAGCTCGACATGTCATGACATGTCCCTATTCTAAAGTTAGTGAAACTAAAAGGGCAAGTCAACTCACTCTTTCTCCTTTCTTTCCAGATTACCGTCCCATTTATAGATACATTCTTTCCTTGGAAGCTGAGCGTAACATCCAAGCAGGTATGCATCACTAGACATGACATATAAAGGATTAAGTAAGACTCTGCACACAGGATCTTGATGATCATCGTCGAGATCACGGCGCCTGGCTACATGGATGAGCATGGTGATGTTGACGACATTCAATTTAATGAAAAAACGTACGTGGTTTGGCTTAGCTCAGCTTCTCTGGGTTCTAGGTGATGACTATGACTACAGCAAGCTTAATGGCATTGCCTGAGCTCAGTTCTGTTTACTAAGAAGTGCGACGTGCGATGACAGTCTTAATTCAACCTCACCTCCATCATCTCATTATATGACCAGTCGGATAGCCAAATAAGCCGCTATGTAAATCTTATTAATCTTATCAAGTCTCTTTCAGCCGTGGAGTTGTTTGATGTACTTTTGCTGTGTTTCACAATATGCCGTTTTATGATGTAGTTGTATTTTAATTTCCATCAGTGAAATGGTAGTCAGTTGGCTACCCCACAGACGCCCAGGTTGACATGCACATTTATGTGGAAGTTAGAACAACTGACACGATTTTTCAAATTACCCATTATCTCCACGTAAGTAGTTTTGGATGTGATATGATGAAGCGATGACAGACAGATTGCTTGAGATTCTCGAAGAATGTTGTGTTTGCGTTAGCAGATAGAATTCGCGGAGTTTTTTCAACTTACGCAAGCTTTTGTTGTTGTATGCACACACAGGTATGTAGGTAAACACTTTGAGGTAGGTACTTAATATTCATGTCGTGTGCCGCCGACAAGAGTATGTAAGCAAGTGCCGCGTAAACATATTTAACATTTTGAACGAAAGCAAGTGTCAGCCAGAGAGAAAACGTTAGGTACCTAAGCTAAGTCATGTAAAGTTCACTAATTTACTTGTAGAGTCATCAAATTGTAAATTTTCCATGCTTTTTCTTACTGAAAGTTTGCAAAAATGAAATAAGAATTTCATTGAAAGAACTACTTCATCATTCTTAACTACTGATCTTGTATTTTTTGTACATGACAAAATAGTAATAACAGTTAGAAAGCGCAAACAAAGGGTGAAAAAGATCTTGCTCAGAATTGCAGAGTGTTTAATAAAATGATGATACATACTTCTGGGGTAAAGTTTCCTGCTGCTCAAGAGAATCAAATTACAAAATCGGAGATGGAGATGAAAATGTGGCTCTCAGCTAAAAGCATTTTTTGCATCTCGTGCTGTGGACTTTGGCATTTGGGTTTATCCATTTGTAACTTATAGCCCGAAAAATAAGAGAAGATATTTTTGCTGACGGATTATATTGCAAGTTACCAGTTTGATGTTTTAACAGGAGTGTATTTCCAAGTAGATGGCTTTCTTGCAAAAACAATCTCAATAATGAAAAAGTGAAAAAAATTGTGTGCATCTGTCGGCCACATGTTCAAAGTTAGCAAGTAAGATGATGATGAGGGCATGAAATATGTCTAAAAAGCATTTTAAATCCCTGCTTCTTTCAAACCTTGTCTAAATTGGAATTCTTTTTCTGGAAATAATTTTATGGACAATTAAAATCTTTTCTGCGATAAAATGTTTACCGAAATAAATGACATGTTAAAACATTTCTAATAAGTTTTGTTACTCGACAAAAAATTGCAGGGAAAAATCGAAAGTCGTTACTTACAATTTTATTATTAGTTAAGAAGGCTGTAATTGCAATGTCGGGTTTGGCCGGGCTGATTATTATTGCTATTATTTAGTGTGCATGAAACAGCGCCCTCATTCCTCAGCAACTGAAATAATTATGTTCCTAGCTAAAAGTGTCTCTCTTTAGAGAAGAATCTTCACTCTCAAAAAACAGACTGACAATAATAACAAGAGCCGTAAAATATGCTACCTATAGATAATACAAAACTCATAAAAATATTGTTTATGTTATTATTACACCTCGTAAATTTATTGAAAGTGGCACCCAGGCTAATTGCTTCCCATAAATGCAGCATATGGTGAAACGAAAAAGAACATAGAAAAGTTCATGGCATCCCAAAGCTAGCACAAGGCCATGACTTCAGTAAATCGTCTTTTTTACTTGAACCAACCTCAGTACACAATTTGAAATGAAAAATCAAAGTCTCAAAGTATCTTTAAGTTGGCAGTCTTCATTCTTTCTACCTTTGTGCCCCACGCAGGCAAACTTCGTGTCAGAGTCGACAGATCCACAGGTGAGCTTTGAGCCAAAGTCAATAAGATCATATTTAGTCTAAACCGAGAAGAAAAAGTGAGTGAGGTATCTGGTTACTCATATCAAAGCAGATTATGTTACTGACAACTGAAGCTGAAACTTCAGTTCTCAAAATTGTTTCTTTTCCGCCTTACGTATACAAAGTATCATGTAGAACACCTTGTAGCTCTGTTATATTATTAGAGATGGAAAAGATAATCTTATAAACAACGTAATAATGTAGAAACGTTACGAGTTTATATTTTATTTCGACCTTGCTTCAGTTGTACGTGTTCTCCATGAAAGACGAGACTAATTGTGTATACACGAATGTCAGGGGCATGGAGTAGAGCGAAGTCACTTTTTCTAGGATTGTATAGCAATTGCTTGAAATGACCCAGACCTCCTTCAGAGAGCGGAGTCGACTTCAGTTACCACACACAAACACTGACTGCGACTGGAAAAGAAACAAATCGACAGCTCCTTCCTGCAATCACTAACCCATTACGATATTAAATGAAACTTTCTGTAGCTCCATGCAGCCTAGTCAACAATTTCTTTCGATAAGCGGACCTTGGGTAATTCAGGAATTATCTTGGATGGCTGCTTTTCTTTTAGATAGATTATTCACCAAAAATAATTCTTGAATCGAGTTTCTCCAGTTTGCGACCACACTGTACGTAATACTTAAGCCACATGCCTTTTCATTTTTGGAGGGCTAATTCTACCAGATAATCCAGGCGGGCCACCACGACAGCGAGAAGGCGGACAACAATAATCTTTTCGTCGACCCTAAGACATTTTCAAGGAAGACAGGAAAATGACACAAGAAGGCTGAACAAAGAAGTTTGCTGCAATTTTTGCTGATGAACTTCCTATTTACTCCTTGGGACAATGTCATTTCATCGTCATTTTCAATGAGGATTTTCATCTGGGAGAAAATGCGTTTCACTCTTTTCAACCGGCCCAGAGAGAAACTAGCTGAGTACACAGCAAGAGGGTAAAAAACTTGTCAGTTGACGAGAACGTTGACAGCACCATGATGCTGATGATGATTAAATATTATACATATGAAAATTTTCTATTATGCAACACTGAAGAAAGCATTGAGAGAAGCAGACGCGAAATATCATAATCATCATCATCATCACAATCTCCAACGTTGAATATCTCCACTGAAAAGTTTGTTGAAAAACTTGTCTCGTAGTCGCAGTACTAATAATGCTGGAGAAACACTACACAAACTCACACTGCCGGCAATGACACTGTAATAAAAAAAAGCGGCAGGAGTAGACACAGGGGGCAAATTATGCAGACTATTAGGATGAAAACTACGACCACTTCTCTGCTTCATCTTCTCCTTGTCTACTCTCTTTTCTTAGTTTATTTTTAAACCTTTAGTCTTTTCCTCTTGTTGGCCCTAATGCCCTTTTCTCCTTTTACATATGTCCCGCGTCCATTACATAAAACAGTCGTCCGCCACTCTCCTTCCTTCCTGTCATCGTACTCTCTTCCTGTCATTGTCCTTTCCAGCACTTTTTACAAAGAGCCTTGCTTTTAGTCTATGCTATGCTGCATACAAATATAGTAATCTCACGAAGGAACGTCAAGTTCCCAGTTTGTGCATATGATGGGTGTGAACGTTTTTGTCTAAAGTGAAGTCTCCAGAAGAACCATTTTGTTGCAGAGGACAGCTCAGAATTGAACTTCAACACTTGGCACGGCACAATTTTGCGATGTGTGCACTTTCAAGCACAACTTGAAACATGTTACTAAAATGCATTCGTATCGGAAGTTGAAGCACTGAAGTGAGAGTAATGTTGGAGGTGACGAACTGAGCAGTTTCTAGGAGGCAGAGATTCTCACCAGATTATAATCTGAAAGAATATTTGTTCTTTAACTAATGTATGCAGGAAAATGCATGCATTGTATTTTCTTAGTGAATATTGCAATGTGAGCTCAACAGAGTTGATATGGTAGAATGAGAAAACTGGAGCGAAGAAAAAGACAAAGACAACTTTTTCCATAACTAACATCTCCACACTTGGCCACGTTGGGGAAAGAATTATTTTTACTTTGCAGTGTAATGCTGCGCGTCTTCTTTGGCTTCGGCTCCGCATCATGTGTGCCCCGTAATATGTAATGGCCACCTTTCCGCCTCGAAAATTCCTTGTGCGCCTATAGTTACTCTTGTGCAGTTGAAATAGTTGAAGCGGATAAAACTGGGCCTATTATTCTGCCCAGTGGAATTACTCTTTTTTCTTAGTTTTTCACAAAAGACTAAAGAGAGTCAGAAACAGTCAGGAAAAGAAAATGCCAAGTTAGCGGTATGGTTATAGGATCGACGGAGAAAAGAGGAAATTCCATTTGTGGACACCTTTTCTACTTACTCTTGATAGTTAAAAGTAAGGAAATCTCCAGACAGATGTATATATCTCAACGTTGAGTTTCCGTGCGCATCAGTACAATATTTAGAGAACACTCCTACAAAATTCCCTTAGGTTTCCAATTAGGAATTCAATGAAAATGATGTTGATATTCTGGTAAATTTAGGCATCCTCCATACAACACCCCACCCACTCCACACAACTGCCACAGCCACCCTTACACACACTTTTCTCTTTCCTATCTGAAATGAGTTTTACTTTTAAAGAGGGACACACACGTCTTCTTATCAAAGCGAATATTTCATCCAGAAGTTAAAGACATGCATACTGCAAGCGCCATGCTTATAACATGCTCCCTTTATAATGTGTTGTGGATGTGGAGCAACTTTATTTTCTTGGCGAACCTTTTTTCCTTGATGAAGAAAATTTTCATAGTTAACGGTTTCTTTTCTTCCTGGAAAAGCCAGAAAAGGAGGTGGAGCAATGCTAAAGCACTTTCGAGATGAAACGAATGACCTTTTTCTTATTCCTCCGGCCGCTTTTGACATTGTTGATAAGGGTGCATACCTAAAGCACATACGTTACAATAACGAATGAGATATTTTCAAAGTTGAATTTTTTACTGTCTCTTCTTCTCAGTCTTCCTTCTCCTCCTCTTTTGAGAATATATTGCGTGAATATGTTTCATTCATGCGAAATTACGATATAGGAACACAGCGTCTTAAATAATTAAATGATTCTTTTGGTACACATCCCAGAATGCATGTGTGCACGGCATGCATATGTAGAAGTTTATTACGGAATACATTGTAGTAAAAATGTATGTCATGATAAAAGTTTATGAGTGTAATTTTTGTACTGCTTTTCACTCCACTTACTTTCCTCGCTCCTCTTGCATACCATTAGTTCTGGAGTAGAATCTCTTTGAAAGAGAAGAAAAGAGAGAAGGAAAGGAAATTGGTCTTTTCCTCTTCCCTTTGCTCCATTTGGCTAAGAACTTACTTGCAGTGGCTAAAACTTTTTCCAGTGCCCCATGTAGTATGCACACATCGTTACTTGCTAACTGCTCAGTATTATATCATATTATCAGCACTGCGTTAACTTGAAAAACAGACGCCAGCGAAATGAACCAGATTAATTTTTGGTTATGTACATCATACAATTTAGAAGACGTTCAGGGACCAAATCTAATAAATAAGTAATGTGTACAAGGTACAAGGAATGGCAAAACGCGATGAGAACATTCTTCATTTTCAATTTCCATGCTAAGCAAAGATACCTTGAGTGCAGGTTTCACCAATATTCACGTTTCAGCCTACACAGATGACATCGCGGTTTCACATTTTCATTCAACATTAAAGCACAATCTGGGTATCGAGTGGCAACTTTGCGACAGCCCTCGTAATGATTTCATGGTCAGGTCATTTTATACAAGGTATGGCGTCTGGTTGAGTGGGTGTAACGTTTTCCTGAAAGCTCAGACAGACAGCAGTTAATAGAACTGAATAGTTTATAGATCTAGAAAAATTTAGGAATTGGTAATCCGCTAGTTTTCCCGAAAGTTATTAATTTTTGAGTAGCACACACTAACGTGTATCGAACTGCCACGATAGATATTTCTGCATTGAAGGAAGGTTCAGCTTTAACAAATTAAACTTCCACAAGGCGTGTGCAAATAATTTAAGTAGGTCAAATAGGCACCATACCTAAAATTCAGTCAGTGGATAAAATGATCGCCAGCTTTTAAAGTGCTGGTTCAGAAAAGTTCACCGCATTGATAATGAATGAATTTTTGTTAGAGACTAAAAGTAAATTGGTAAAAAATGAATGCAAAGATTTGTTTATGTAATAGAATACTCCTAGTTCCAGTTCCACTTTTGAATATGAATTTGATGATGTAAACTTCAGTAAACACTGGTTGGACTACTGAAGTACATCGTATCACACAACTGTTTTCATGTAATTTATTCCGAACGCACTTCAGCCTATTGCATATAGATATACATTTCACATTTTTCTTTGGTTCATCGCGTAACTAACTAGTACCGAACGCACTTCAGCATACCTACTGCATATAGATATACATTTCACATTTTTCTTTGGTTCATCGCGTAACTAACTAGTATACTATAGAGAAATGCTCATTAAAATTCAACCAAACGCAGAAGAGGCTGACAGAGAAAAACTATAAAAAAGAAACCAACAGAAAAGTCGATTCGGACCAGTCAACCATTCTCGATATGCTTTCCAACATCAATTCGCTTTCTTTCCTTTTTTGACTATAACAAAACAGGTAAGAGAAACGCAAAACGACAGCCAGAATTGAGTGAGTGAAGAGAAACACCGACGTTAATTAAAGACACGGAGGTGTTGATCTCTCAACCCATCTTCTTCTCATTTCACCATTTTCCCCGTAAATATTTGGTCATGACTCGCTCATAACAATACAAATTACTCCTAGTTTTTTTTCCACAAAATTATTATTTTTGTGTAAAAATACAAAAAAGACTGTTTTATTACTAAACTTACACACCAATACTTACTTGAATGGATAATAATAATATGCAGTAATGAGAAGACTTCTTTTGAGGAATGTACACATTTTATATTATTATCTGCATCGTTATCTCAGCGGTAAGAAATGTAAATGACTTCTTTTCGAAAGACAGAGAAAAAATACTTGCAACAATAGCCTCGTTGAAAAGTAGCAAGTCCACATTATTTTACAAAGCAATCATAAAAAAGAATGAGAGATTCCTAATTCGTCTTCATCCTTTTGCCTCTGTGATTTAGCCCAGACAAAACGCAAATTGATTATTGAAATCAATGAATGGTTTGTATTATTATCTGCGATGGAATGTATTGCTATTATTTTTCCGGCTTAATACAAAGTAAAATGTGCAATTGAAAATTTTATGAGCGCATTTTATTGTTGCATTGAAAGACGTGTCTGCAAAACACAAATCAATGTCCGAATAAATATTTTAATTGATTTTTGCAAAAATTGAAACTTTGCACACGCAAAGGAAACAAATGGAACCCCCTTTTAAAGCCTGGTGCTGAATACGGTGATGAATAATCTGCTTCTAATTTGTACCTTTCTCAGTCATCATGCTATTATTTTTGTGTTGTTATTATTTTATTCATTTTGAAAACCCGTTCAGCTTCAAAGAAGTGATGTGTGTGTTCTGTAGACACCTGCACCCTTAGGTAAAGCTGGAGCAGAAGATGGAACTCAAATTTTTCATTTTCGCCAAATTTCGTGACGAGTGTGTTAAATGTGTTCGATGAGAATCCAAGCATGCAAGCGTGCAATACACGCATGTCTTGAATTATCGTACTTGTTAATTTTACGGAAAGTCATTTCACCCATTCATATTCATTGTTCAATAAAACGTGTAGTTTATGTTTGCGGTTTTCAAGTTACAAGTAAACTGAAACTCACGTTCACACTAAAGTCATAAAAATGGTTAATAGAGCACCATACTGTCATATAACTGTACTCTAACCTTTCCTAGCTTCTTTTGCCTAATAAAGGAGTAAACGGAATTCAGAATACAAACCGGAAGTATTTTGAGCCAGTGCAGTATGCAGATAGACCCCCTGAATTAAACAAATAATATGTTTTAATGAACTGCGTGCCAGAGCTTTGTCTCAGTTTCCTAGTACAAAGAATATCTTGAGTGGCAGTAAATGTATATGCATATACCTGCTTTCCCTTTATTTATTTCTTCATAAAACCTTAGGCAAATCCCACAAAAACATGCCAACAATATGTATAGGAATGGTAGTAAAATGAACTGAAAATTGTGTTGTGGCACTTCCTCTCTCCGAAAAACAAAGCGGAAATATAAAACGTTCCATCGTTGAAAACAAAGGCTAATGGAACATTTTAACTCTATTGCTCATTCCAGACGTGTAGCGTGACATGAGGACGGACGACGTCCGACGACGCGACGACCTAATAATAATAGTAACAAACTAAAAGAAATGTTGGCCAAATAAAGAACACAAAGTTTTGGTTACACAATTACATGAAAGCCTATTTAAAGTAAGAGACTTATTTTGTAGTCTGTTCGTCTAGGTGTCCAATCTATCATCAACATTTTATACCATCTCCTATGTTTATGTTTTCGGTGTTCGGCTGTAATCATTAAACTCCACTCCACCCACCCCCTAATCACGGTAATTAATGAGTTCAAAAATGGAGCTAACTTAAATACATAGCTTTAGGAAAGCCTCTAGAAAAAAGGAGAAAAAAACAAAATTCTACTTTTAAGAAATATTATTCGATATGAGGAAAAGTTAGAAGAAACCAGGCGGACTCGTTGGTTCATGTTTCTCGTGAAACCATTCTGCAAACAAAAATATCACCTGGAAAAGTAATATAAAGGCAGCAGGCAGTTTGTGGGCAATATGAATAAGTTAAAACAACAACCTAAGTCAATTGCAAAAAAGTCTACATTTCGTTCCCGGTAATTTCCAGACATTGCAAAAATATATTACCTTATATGGGTATATATAGGCATGAAAGAGTTTTACTCAATTCGAATAAAATGAACTTTCGTACTCTAAAATGAGTGGTTAACTGAAAAAGAGATCACGAGGTTCAACACGCACTATAAAGTGTAAAAATTCAAAGTAGGAAAGATTGCAGTGTAAATAAATATTGAGTTTTTAATTCTAAGACTCTACTTTTCCGCATGCTGGCGACAGTCTTTAATTTTTTGGGGTACAGCAAAGAGCATTTGCAAGAAATTGCAAACCGTTCATTAAACATAAATGTAATAAGGAGTGTACCTGCTTTTATTAAAATCTAAATAATCTCCAACACAAATCTGAAGTAACAGTAACTACAATAATTACACTGGAACAACATCAATATAATATGCTCCTCAACATCAAGTACTTGCTGCAAATACAGGCTAAGAGGATGACGGATGACGCTGAGTGAGCGTGAATAAATGAGGAATCACGAGAAAAAAAACAATTTGTGCTGAATTTCCAACTTTTATGAGAAGAAAGGAGGAGACCTCCCTTTTCCTTGCAGCGCCATAGCCAACACAGTCAGTCAGACACAGACCATTTCAGTTGGGCTGAGATGACGAGTTCATTTTTTCTGTGAAACAAATTGAATTGAATATAAAAAATGAAGGCTTTCATTCAAACTCACAAACAGCACGACTTGACAGGCTCTCTCACCGTTCTCGCCTGTAATTTGTACAACACGAAAACTGATGTGCGATGAGGTGTCAACCCTTCATTTACTTTTTCTCTATCGCAATCAACATCATGAACACATCTGAGCAATCTTGTTCATCCCTATCCAATTCCAAAAAGTCCTCATGAAATAGCAGTTCATAGAAATGCAATCTACAGTGAAATATTTAGATAGTTATTCTGGTTNCAACATCATGAACACATCTGAGCAATCTTGTTCATCCCTATCCAATTCCAAAAAGTCCTCATGAAATAGCAGTTCATAGAAATGCAATCTACAGTGAAATATTTAGATAGTTATTCTGGTTATTTTGACACATTATGTTTCGTGTTCATTCTCGGTTGTGTTTGTAAGTGTGCTAATTTGACAAAAAAATCACACTCTTTATTGCTTGTCTGTTTCATAAAGCACCCAAATTAACAAACCTACCACCTCCGAAGGCAAACCTATCAAAGCAGCGTTAAGCAGCTCTCTGCTACAACGAGTCATTTCATTTCCGTGGCTTCTCTTCTTGTGAGGTGAACATTCCATGTGTAAGTATGAAATACCTATGTAAACCTATGTAGGTGAACGCTTTGTTTTGTTGCTCATTAATCATTAAAAATACCATTAAAAGAGGAGGAGTCATAATCTCTAGTAATGCTATCCATCCTACGCACTCAATTAATTAATTTACTCATACAGACGCACACTTATTTTCTAGTCACAACTTCTTTACGCCTTATCACCACTATGAATGTTTTGCTGTTTGGATGTAAACAACAAAAATACCTTAAGATTCCAAATTAATTACGCTTGCCAAAATATGTAAGCGTGGATGCAAAATAGTTAATCCTCACAAAAATATTTACGTTTCATGATAATTGTTGTTTCAATTTTAATGACGTAGTAATGGGCTCTGTCCTGACGAAGGCTAGATTCGTGTTGGGCGATTTAAAGGAGAGTGGGCGGCTGATTATTTTTATTGGAGACGAAAAATATAAAAAACCCTTAAGTGGAATAAACGTGAAAGTCATTTAAAGGGCAAACAAACCAATGTACACATTAGTCTACCTCAGCAATGTGCGGAAATAACCCGCCTTAAAAAATTGTGACGTTAGAGGAATTACTTATCTCCAGCAAATACAGTAAATTCTGCCAACATGATAAAAACGCGCTGGTAATGACAAGACTTTACAAGTGCTTCCTAGCCAGTGGCTGTGCAGACGATGCAATATTTTGGGCTGTGTGAGAAGCATTACAAGTACAAAATAAATGTTGTTTAATGATAATGTTGATGTGATGATGGTGGTTGTGATGACGGAAACGTACAGTAATGCTTTGCGGCCGTCTTTTTCACCAAAAACTCTAATGGTCACAACATTTCTAGCTCACTTTGTCTCAGGCGGTTGTCACCGCAGCTGCGGTGGGGATAACGATATTACCAGTGGAGTTGAAAAGGAAAGGGTGTGCGACGGCCTTGATAATGATGTCGATTTTGGAGAAGGCACGGACATCGACTGATATATACAATTTATAGGCAACCTTGTGTTTCATTTACAGAAGCATGTATTATTATTAGTGTTACGGCCTGCAGTTGTTAAACTGCAAAAGCCTCTCTTTGCTCTCTCTCGTTGGGGCAAGTAGTTTGTCCTCATTTGTGACCGACAAGTCCTTCGCACACAATATTATCTTTCAGAAAGAAGACTAAAAAGACCAGAAGCCGCTACTTAGAAGGCAGTGGGAAACCGTAGAGCTTAATGCTATTTCAACACAAAATACCATACATGTAAATATATATGATTATGGCCATAATAAAATTTATCCTCTAAAGAGGCAAGTTGGACATTAAGTACCTGCATTCGAACCGACAAGAAAAGTTGCTTACACAACAGATAAAAAAACAAGAAGACGGAAATGCTCTCGTGTCGTTTTACTATCCTTTGTCTTTTCTCTTCCGTT
>VYYJ01004438.1:0-13411 GCA_021029165.1 Cyphoderus albinus
TTTACCCCGGAAATGCTCTGAATAGATTTATTCACAAAGCAAGGTAATTTGGCGGGTAAAACTTCGGCGGGGTAATATTTTTCCCTTTCCCTCGTTTTCTGGGTACGGATATTTTTACTCGGGTAAAAACGAGGGTAATATTTCGAGTTGGATGCAGCTCCAGTTACAGACTGTCTCTGTAACTTACAGTCTAGGTTAGGTAAACTTCTTGCCAATCTTGCCTCTCTTGCTTTGTTGAGCATCGATTTTTTCATAGGGGGAATATCCCAAAGTCCAAATCTCTGTCTGGCTCTGGCGAATGAATGGGAATGTTTTTGTTTACTTTTCATATCAACTGCTCAGCTTCCACAGATCAACGTTCCATTCCAATTTCCAACTATTCCAACATGCAGTAGCAGCAATTTCTTGCTCCATCATCTCCAATTCTACTACTACACGACGAGTTGGAAAAGATTAAATAAATTCCAGTTGAATTATTCAACAACGATGAAAAAGTTTAAAAGTGCGAGGATTTTTATTTATTCTAAACATCGTTTGTAAATTAATCAATTTCTTGATTGTTCGTTAATTAAAAAATATGTTGAGTTGAAGACAACGTAATTCTTATTAGAGAGCCATAAATTGGGCGATTGATTGAAATGAATATTTGTTCCTTGTGGTCTTGTGATTGTGTCCATTTCAAAGAAAATCAAATTCTTATATTTAAGTGCAAGTGCAGTTAATAAAAGCAGTAGCAATACTGTTCTTTAACAATTTGTTTCCCAATTAAAGAATTAAGACAAAGAGAGAAAAATGTTTGAGTTTATTTTGCGGACCAGGATAAAGTATATAGCGATAGGGCTGATTTCTTTATTTTTCGTGATTCTCTTTCTAACGAGTACTGGAGATAGCACCGAGGATGAGCTATTGCTGGATGAAATTAATCAGAAAATTATCTCCGCAGGGAATGTAAGTCCAGTGAATTAAATATTACAAAACCATGCTTAAGTTGATAATTTTTTAGTATTCGCTTGAAATAGTCATAAACGTTTATGGTTTCTGAATCTAGTCTCATAATGTAACATAAAACGTTTGATTTTAATTTTAATTAGCGCAAAAGCTACATACCTCAAAAGAAGAGCATCTCACTGGGTCGAGATGTCGTCGACTTCAGTGTTCAGTTCTATTCGGGCAAAGAAAAGTCCCAAGGTCTAGACAATGAAAAGAAGGCATTCCAAATTCACAAAATTCAGATCTCGAACAAGGAACGAGTGAAAGCTGACCTCAGATGTCAAGATGCATTTTCCACGTTTGGAAGACTCTTGCCTCCAGGAGGAAATTACAAGTTTTCTGTGACTGACCTTTTCGCAAAGCGTCATTATTGGTGTAACGTTCGTTACGGCACTTCCGAATACGCTTTCCGAGCATACGGCGAGGGAGCCCCACGTGATAACAATGTCATCGCTCTCCACAAGGATGGTGCATACATTAATGGGGTTAACTACAGAATTGGTGCCTACAATTCCGAAGAAGAACCGGACGAACACGTCAATAAGCATGAGGATGTTCAGGATGTTGACCAGAACCAGAATAAAGTTAATAATTAATTTACAGACTGAAATAGTGGAATAAAATTTCTAAAGTACCTTCTAAACTAACATGTAAAGTAAATATTGGAATATTCGAAGACAGATAATAAAATGGGCCAGCTTCCGGTGTTTTGCAAGTTAAATGTGGTTTTGTAGCTAGTTTAGCTATGCCATATTCGTGAGGTATCAGTTAGTTAGTCAATATGCATGCTGTGTGCCGGAAATATTACAAAATCCTAAAACTTTGTTAACTTCATTTCACAGTAATTACAGGGTGTCCTCCGTTTGTATTCCTACCAAAACTGTTTCAAATGTTGGCCAAAGCACTTACAGCAATCAACAGCAGCAGCCGGGTTAAATTAATTACCTATTCATTTTTGCATTTATTCATGATTCATGTATTAATTAAGTTTACTCGCGTTATTTTTTTGGAATGTTGATTGAACTTTTGATTGTTGGTATAGTTAGTCAATGTATCGGTATCTGGTGTTCATTCATTACGCAACGTTTAGTATTGAACAGTCTATTAATGTTGTTTTAATCAAGTTAGTAACTATTATTGTGTATGAATGAGCCAGTGAGCTAGTTTTGGGTTACATTTGGAGCTGTATTTAGCTGCGAGAACGTCATTTACTAAAGTGCATTATATTGGTAATGTAAGCATTGTAAACAAGTTCATTTAAAATAAGCTAACTTTAGTTATTGTGATAAAAGTTATGTTATAAACGGTGTTAAAAGTTACAAGACGAATGACGAGCAGCACGAATAGTTTATTTTTGCAAAGATATCTTTGTCATTTTTGAAGATGTAGTATAAGATTAAACGTGTGTGTGTTTTGTTATAATTTTAATGAGTATTTGCCATTTGTATTTTGGTTCTATGTAGCTTATAATAGCATGATGAAAATTTCATAATGAAATCGGGAAGATGACAAGAATGTAGATTTTTTGTGAGTAGGTTTTATGAAAGGAAATAAACTAAAAACTTTATATTTTTTGAAATCATGTAGAAATGGTCGATCAATGGCATTGTTCTCATTGTTAGCATCCCATCTTCATTACTGTTTTTACAATTTTGAATTTTACTTTTGCCTACGTCCGATACTCGATCATACATTCTGCAAAAATTAGCATATTTTGCACGATACACTGACCAAGTATTTTGCCTTGGACTCAGATAAAAATTATTTTAATATCATGAATTTAATTTGACACAGAAAATTTAATTGAGTCCAGAGTTAACGTAAAAAAGAAAATTGGGGAATATTTACATGATATGCTACAAGGGGATGATAATGTGATCTAAGTTCGTTATGGATCTGATCTGGCTTATTTTCCACAGTATGCATTTCAAGAGTAACCCAGGGCGGACGCTTTAGTCATTTCATCTTGGTCTGTTCAATCCTAGTTTGAAAATTTTCACGCAAGAGTGAAAGTTGAATATGAAAACCTTTCACTCGAGTACATTTAGTTATGCTATCATGGTATCTGGGTGCTCTAGAGTTTTGACTCTCTTCCATGTGCGATGTGACTGTAACAAACTGAATACATTATTGTCATAAAAGTCGTATGCACATTTGCACATCACTTTCCCCGAGCAATTGGTGCGATTGAGTACACTGAATCTGTGAATATAAGTCGAATGTTTATTTTGTGGCCAAAATGTTGAAAAACTGTTCAGTATACAGATTCCAGTTTCTCTCGCCCTACTCGACAATTTTTATTACCAAACCGGCTCCATTTTTGTACACGCCAGTTACTAGAGAAAGAAAAATTTTGACAGCGAATTTCAATACCGAATCTTTTTTACGTTCACTTTCAGTCAAAAGAACGATTAAGCGGTATGTATGTATGTATATTATGTGACATCGCTTTTTTAACCAGACATCACATCATCATCATAGACTTGTTTCGTATTTTTATGGTGGGGTAAACAGCAAAGAGAAAGTAAACCGCATCATTTTTATTCGTTGCTCAGTCAAACCAACACCATAAAAGTTCTCCAGCTAAACAGCGAAAACAGGACATGGCCATTACGTTCAGCAATTTGTTCCTTTTCCGTCCAAATTTGAAATGTAAAAAAGTGACAATGGTAATAATGTATTGTCCGTAGATGGATAATCATAATAATGTGTATGGACATCTTTCTCCATTTCACTTTCTCCACTGCTCCATGCACCATCTCAGAAAAAAACCTACATACAGATACATAAATGGACAGGCTAGCTGGAAAGCAAACCAACAAAACCAAATAACCAAAGAGGAGAAAGCAAACGTCGTAATTTTTATATTAGCACATACACAACAGAGAAAGCGAGCAGGAGCAACATATCATTTGGTATTGGAGAAGTGGCGGCAGGAGCAGCTGCCTCACATCCACCGAGCCCAATAAAACTGTCAGGAAAAATCCCCTAAAATATTATGTATGCTTCCATTTCCATTCCAATCTCAGTTTTATTCACTTAATCTGTGTCCAATGGTTGAAATGAGCAACTTGTCATTGAAATAAAAAGGCGTGAAAATTACTATATCGTACTCGCCCGGAAAAGAATCAGTGTATTTAGGCTAGACTCGCCATCTTCGAGTGGTGCTCGCAATGCTCACTTTCGAACATCACGATGCTGCTGGTTTACTCATGATGCCGCCGTTGCTCTTGATGCATACAAATTACAAACAAAGTATTCCTCGCGAATACAAAGAGAATAGTAAACAAGGTATTTGTCAAAAAGTGAAAAAAAAAAGTTTCAAATGTGACGCTGGCTGAACCCTTAGAGTCTGGAGTCAGTATCCTTGTAATATTTTTTCTTTTTTTTTGCGAAAAGTTGCCGCATTGGATATAAAGAGCATTTAACCGAAACCGATGAAATTGGTGCGGGGCAGAATTGCTTTTGAAGTGCTTTATACTACAAACATTACTATTTTTTGTTTGAATCTTTCGAAACAAAGTTGAGATGGAGGAAAGTGAAAGATCGGAGCAACAGTAACAACAACGAAACTACTAACCATAATATTACACTTTTCCTCTTCCATTGTCACTTCAACTTCACTTTAACCTTTCGCCCTTTTCCAATTTACAGTATCTACATTCGTCTCTTTTCAAGTGTTATCACAACAAAATGGGAATAAGGAAGGGACATAAAAACAAAGGTAAAATGGAGACGAAAGGTAAAGAAAGATCTTTTTTACTGAACCCACCACGACGATCTGGTGATTATTGCCTGTTTCAAGTACCCTTGCGACAATATAGTGTATACATTCCTTCGAATACGTGCTTATGTACACTTTTTTGTGCAAATAAAGGGAATTGCATTTTACAACGGTTATATTCTGGTATACAATAAAAGCTAGAAAAAAAGTTTGATCTTGTCGTGTAGGTGGTACTTATAGTCTATGTCTAGATCTTTAAGTAAAACCCGGCATCCGTAAAGTGTTCCAATAAGGCATATGTTAGGCAGAGCCAAACCGTCATAAAAATACATCATAAAACTTTCCGGGGGAAAATATCACCATGAATTCCACGTGCAAATGAATAGTAGTGCGGGCAATTCTGGAGTCCTCATAAAAGTGAGTGCTCTACCCCGTCTCTACAGTCCAACTTTAAATATGGCACTACACTCGTCATCTCTTAAAGAAAAGCTCCAGTGTTACCTAAACGTAAATGGAAGCGTTATTTCGAAACTTTACATATTAACGTGAGGTTACATCGTGCTCCATCGAGAGGTATTAGGAACTATGTACTACGTAACATTTATTTCGTCCCAATCCACTGGAAATGGATGAACGATCACGAGAAGAATTAAAATTATCAAAATCACCCATTCAACACAATCCGAGAATGCCGTACTCCATCAGTGCCATTCCATTCGCTCCTTCTCCTGCTCCTGGATTACGTTCAAAGGATTTTTAGATTAAGATTTTCTTCACTGCTTTCCCTAAACGCAGTAACAATGCGCTCTCTATAAGAAAAGAAATCGTTGTTGTTGTAAAGAAAAATTTGGAGATTCTATCCAAGTTATTTTGGCTTTTAGTTGCTTCACTGCTTTCCCTACCTTGAATTTCTCCTGCTTACTCGCTCGTTCACAGCTACTTGATTTTTCAACGTATAATACAAAGCACACACGATTTTGGCGTCACTTGATTCTGGAGAGGGGTTGCTTCGTTGGTTTCAACAAGACTGTAAAAAAATCCCAACGAAGAATTGCGTACGGAGGCACGTGTGTGAGTGTAGCAATCAAGCTGGATGTAAACGTGCCTGCAGTTCTATATACATAATCTCAGCCACTCTATATATAATTGTCGCATTCGCATATAAATAATTCTTCCAGGAAAAAAATCCAACTTGAAGCAAATCGTATTTTCCAGCTCCAGGAAGTTACCATGAAATGTGAAAAGTGAGCAATCCCCAAGGTATTTTTGAAGGGGGCGCAGTGCGATGCTGAGGATGAGACTTTTTTGTAGGTATTTTTTTAAACAGTGAACAGTGTCACTGAGGCGTGTACTGTTAAGCTAACAATTGTGTATCCTTACTCTACCAACAATAAGTCAAACTGTTCGGTTTTTTTGTTAAGTATGAGGGAAATAAAAGCACATAGACGTAATACGGATATTATGGATAGCATTGGTGCATAATCCGAGCAGGGAATCTCCACGCCACCGCCACCCTCTTGCTTATTGGTGGAGGCGGAAGGAAGTAAAGCGAAAGGAGCAGAGAAAAAATTTGCAATAATCTCACGTTTTCATGTCTTATTTCGTGTTATATGGTCTTTGTTCTTGTCATATTAATGACTTGTTACCACCAGACACACTTCTCTCTGATTCTGACTTTGTCTCACCCCTTGCTTCCACCCACTAGAATCTCTGAGCAGCAATGCAACCAATTTTAATACTAAACTACGAAGAAAATTTATTTAAATTTATGCTGAGGAAGAAGGTGGTTGTAAAATTAGCATACTTTAAGCCTAAGACGACCCTTCATGATGGCTCTTTACATATGATTATTATTACTACGACTGCAAGCAGAGCGTCCTACACTATTTTATGAAATGTATCGAAAGAACATATTTATGTTTGATGTAGAAAGCAGCATATGAAATTTTATTCCTTTGAGTTAATCATTCCTTCCCACTCACTCATCTACAAAAATACGTCTTTCCCATGATTTCCCCCGACCTTCTATAGGTACTCAATCAAGTGCTGCTTTAACTATCTGAATTGGGAACGAAAATACCCCACTTGCAAATAAAAATTCATATTACATTTCGCTCCATAAGGTGTCATTCCGCCTGTCGTCATCGTCAGTCAACTAAAAACGCTATGTGTAAAAGTTTTATTGCTCAATTAAATTCCTGTGAAAGCGTCTTCTTTCACTGCGTCTGCTAGAAATGTGAATAGTAAAAATTATCTGGTGTTTGGAAATGGAAACCACTCTGGCTCACTGACTTTACTCAGAATCTTCTGTCGAATGTTATTATCTACTCCCACCTTGAACATTGGAAACATGTTCCAACTGCTAACTAATACATTCCAGGAAAAAGAGATAGGGACGTTGCGTCTTATAAAATTGTAGCAAGACAATCACAATGATGATTTAAGAAGGTATTGTCCTTCTGTTTAAAATTGACACATTGTTGTATCATACAGTTACCGTCACACCCTTTCGAAATAATCCGAAACTATATCTGCTGAATTCAGATGAGAAAAGGACATTTCGCTTCTTCTATTCTCATTTATATGCATGCATTTCACTTCTGAACAGGACGTGAATCCGCTGGAATGCGCGTGACGACTGTCGCCGTGAAAGTTATTTTTGTGGTTTTTAAAAAAGAATTATTTGCACAGCTACATCGAGTTGCGTACAATTTACCATTGATACGACATGACCCTTTCCCGACAAAACGCTTTGAACTTTGTTCTTCCAAATTGGTTGTGATGTCGCAGTGTCATTTCCAATTTGGAAGGCTTGCCGAAAGAAAAAACAAACATAATGACTACAATTTTGGAAAGTACAAATAAAGGGAAAATAGTGCTATTTTGATGATGCTTGAACCAATTGCGAAACAACCAACATGAAACGTTTTTCTACTTCATCTCTTTTCCTCTCTTGTAACGTACCAGTCAATAAACTCTCAATAAATAAATAAATAAAATAAAACAAGACTTCAATAGTCAATATTCCATTTGATGTATAGAGCGGTGGAGCTAACCAACCACGAATGAAACCACGCAAAAGTACTACATCTTTTCTCTTCCAAAGTGGAGCTTTCATTACGAAACATTTTCCCCAGTTTCTCCCTGGCGTTTACGACATTCTCCTATCCAGCTTGGAAATGGTCGATTGGATTCTATTTACTTTTTTGTGTACAAAAAATTTATATGCATAGTTTTCCCATGTTGTGTGAGACGGTGAGCTGAATATTGTGTGATGTGATGCCGACAAGAAATATAATATTTACAGGGCAATAATCCACAAGTCGCAATGGGATATAAAAGCAGGGAAATGGGATTTCATTTCATCGGCTGACTCCATAACTGCGAGTCAGCGAGAGAAATACATCGAATCCCTTTTTCATTTCAATTTTTTTCTTTCTCTCCACTTACTAAATATATGTTTCCATCTTTACTTCAGATCCCGTAAAAATATAAATTTTTATTCCAAAAGGAATCCATCGAGCGAGTCATCGACACAGCAGAAGAAAAGGAATAAGGACGCAAATAATAAATACCATGGGATGAATGGAATATGAAATGAAAATGGATGTGATATGATGAAGGTAGGTATAAAATACAGCGGCGAACCTGGTGCTTTGGAATTACGATGAGAAAGGATGGAACATTTTCTTTCTTCTTCGTGTGTATCTATACCAGAAAACGGGAAAGGACCACATGTGCACATTTTGCAATACGAAGGGTATAGTATAAATAACTATAGCTTCGCGCACACATTTTTAATAATAGTGAAGGAAAGAGTGTGAGGAGCTTGTCCTTCAGCCAACCCCGTAAAACACCAATCAAAGGCACGTCGAACAGAAGGAATGAAAGATTTCGAATTCCTCCCGACATTATAGGCTTTCAAGCAACTCCAGAACAACAACATAGAAGAAGAAACTCTCCTTTTCCTTCGCATGCAAGCGTTCACTTCACACGTGTCATTTCTACTGAGAATGTGGCGGCGGTAGGTATAGGCGAAAGCAAAATGTAATCCAAGAAAGATTTTTTCCGTCTCTTTTCAAAGATGACAATCCCTGTTCTTAAAAATTACTTATTCTACAAAAAAAATCCTTTCTTGCGCATAATACTTCTTCTCATTTCCTGTTCACTCCAGTCATCTTTCTTCAAGAAAAATTTAATGTACAAATAATAAGAAACGATGTAGAAACCTAACCATGGAATAAGAATTGGAATCCTTAGAAGGAAAAAGGAATTGAAGCAGCCTTATGGGTACAACAACTGTATGCAAATTCTTTCGAATTTCTAATCCTCTGATAGCTTTTAGCTTAGACCAACGAAAGCAAAGCAATGAGGAGGCTAAAAGAAAAAATCCCATCCCATTACACTTCGCAAAGATTGGTTGACAACCACCCAGCTGGGATCCATTTGCTCCCATTCACACACATCTTTTACACCAGAAAGAAATATCTTTGCTTTTGCTTTCATTCTTAAGTTACGCTTATAAGAGTCTGAACATCTTAAGATTGCAAAACTATAAGTCGCTCCGAGACTCAAAACTATCAGACCGAATTCAATCACAGGCTAGTTGGGTAATCACTGAACAAATGGTGACAATGAAAAAATAATAAAACTAATGGCACTACAGGAAATATTGCGTATTAAAAAACTGTCGTCTCATTCCACTAGACAAGAAGAGACAAGAAAAGCAAGCGTCATTATAATGCAAATGAACATTACAAATTCCACAACGTCCAAGACAGGTAGAAAGAATCTCTTTTTTATTTCCTTATTGGAATTGTAAAACTGCGAAAACGAATCAGTCGAAATGAATAGGAAGTCGCCCATTATGAATAATGGGGGAAAACGTCAAAAGGATGTAAAACCGAGTTGCTCATCTTCGGTTTCACTTCACGGTTTAGTCGTGCGTCTTCCAGTGAAAATAAATATTCTTAACCACCTATTCCCACAACATTAAAATATTCTTTTTTAAACTTCTGCAAGGAGTCTACGGACGAAAAAAAAATTGCCGATACGATGGATTGAAAGCGTAAACAATGGAATAATGAATGCGGTTGTTTGCACGAAGACTACAGGGCACCACCAAAGAAGGATGGCTTATGAAAAATCCAATCGGTTTGAATAATGGCATCTTGAAATAGAAAACGAAAGGAGGGAAGGGAACCAGAGCTTTCGCCATGTCTTTTTCTTTACATAGCAGAAGGTATTCAACTGGGAGACAGAAATCGTCTCTCGAGCCAAAGGAAACAAATCAATATGCAATTTCCACAATATCCACACACGTTTGTCAAAACAAAAACCAATCTTTCTTCATCCTTTTTTCTCTTCTTTACGTTTATGCATAACTTGTTTTTTATTCTTTTAAAATAAAATAGGAACTCCTTCCATACACGGTAAGTTTTGTGGAGACAATGTGTCATTGTGTTGTGTTGCTTCAAATATGATACAACAATAACAGAACAAGTTGAAGGAGAAATAATCTCGTTGAATAAATTGACAATCTTCTACGGAAAAGGTTTGCTTTTTATGGGTCTCTGCATACCTTAAAGGCACCCTCTTCACACCTTCACGCTTTTCCCGATTTGAAAAGAAACGAATAAAAAATAACGCGAGACTCCTTCGAATTTTTTCTCTTCTTTACGTGCTTGAGAGGAAAGCAAAGTAAAAAAACAAGAGCAAATATGTATCTACCTACGCTGTATCTAATATAACAAGGTTTTGCACACATACCAAGTATTCTTACACTTTTGCTTACTTTGTGTGAAGAAATTCTTATTTGCAATTTTTACTTCCAATCCGAAGCGCCGTCTGCATAACGGTTTTTAGAAGGCCTAACTCTTTTTTAGCCTACCTTTTTCACTGTCATTATTAAGATAGCTGAAGGCGCTTATATCGAATAATAGATTCTGAAACTGTAGATGAGAAAAGAAAACAGACGACACTTCTTGCGTGAGTAAAAATATAAGCAGAGTTACGTGAGTTTGCTTCAATGCAAAAAAATGTCTTTAGGTGTGCCTTTGTTAGCGAAAGTAAACGAAGTAAGGAACATTTTTTAAACAAAACGAAACTCCCTCAATCATCATCGTAGCGGAGGAAAGTATGCAGTGTTTGTCAAAAGAAAGAGGAAAAACTAATTCTGTGTGTTCATCTAAAAGCGTGTAATTGCATGTGGAAAAATGTAATGATTTCATTGTTAGCATACCTAAGCAAACATTTTTTCCATTCCACTACTTACTGCATTTGGTTAAATTGACAAGCCTCTTCTAGAAGAAGAAAAAAATGTCCTGTTAGGAAGTCAATGTTTTTCGTCGCAGAGAATAAAATATTGTTGTGCTCAGTTCCAAACGACCCGAAGAACAAGTTTTCTTAGGCCAGCGTTATGTTTTGCAAATGATATGGTTAATGTCGACTTGTGAGAATCAGAAAAATACGTACACCCACTCAAATATTACGTCACACAGGATATAACTTTCCAGACACAGGTTTTGTCCTGATTGTCATACAGATTATGCCTGACACCAGGGTATTTCAGGTGTCAACGTTGAATGCGTCTGATATTTTGCAATTTATTAATACTATATAAGATTAAAATGTACGCACAATTCTGGTAACGAAACGTTTCGTACAATTTATAGTTTCATGGACCCCTAATAATCTGCAAAATATCAGACGAATTCGAAGTTGACTGAAATACCCTGGTGTGAGCGTAGGTGAAACATAAATTGCTTCTCACCGTTTGTCGCACTTTGAAAGACGGAGAAATATATTTTGCAGAGACACCGCACTGCAACCAACACCCAATGATTGGTTCGACTTCACAAGCATCGCATTGAAGCAGCTTCGGTGTTATTTGCGAAATATTACATGTAAAAGCAAGAGCTCTGTTTGAAAAAACGCATATGCTCCTCACAAATCATGCACGATTGTCAGCTTGTTGGCAAGCAGTCAAAGATCAGAATCCGTGTCTAACGTTTGATTCCCATGCGGTATCTGTGACACTAATACATACATTATGAAAGGAACCCAAAATATTGAGATGGCTTATTTTATACTGCACCGAAAGCTGTGCATTTCTTCACCGGCTCCTTACTTTTAAAATTCTATCTTCATTTTGATCTAAAGATGACCAGATGGGAAACTTTGGTTAATCAATATTTTCTAACGAAGACCAAATCATCTTAAAGATTTTGAAAAGCGGCTGTTTTGTGCTGAATTCACTATCATGATATCAAAGTGTAGAATAATTTAATGAATACCTCGTTCTTACGGACCACATACGTTCCAATGTAGAATTGCTTACTAAACAGATCAGGAAAATAAAACCATGATCATTTCATGAGTCTCTTGAGTCAGGGCTATTTTTGTATCCGGGACATTCTCAATGCGTACCCGTCCAAACAAACCTGAACCAACCCGAGTTCAAAGTTATATTATGGCAAGGACCATAAATGTTAATAATAATTATGATGATGAAGAATGGCGAAAGTGACATAGAATAATTTAGAGAGGAAATATCCTGTGCAATCTCACAACTTTACAACGTTAATATAATATGAAATATTACTAATAATCCTGAACCGAATTAGTTAAAATGACGTAAGTCGAAGATATGATATGATTGTAGTTGGCATACACTACGATCTGCGATGGATACGTACGCAGTGATATAAATAGTAGTAAAGGATACGGCACAAGAATAATTATAATAAAGCATATTATTCACGTTTTGCAATTACTCTTTCGAGTACTTCCTCCAACTCATTTTTTCCACGCTCGCAAGATTAATAACAGTTGCCCAATAACTATAACATCTACTTTATTTGGAATTTATTTGTACTGGTAATAACTAATGTAATTAGATTGCTAAACTTGGGTAATGGCAGGGTTCCAGAATCACTTCTGTAATCATTAAACAAAAATAACCTTCACCGTGTCTATCTATGTAATGATTTTAACTGCGGGTTGTCTTATGTACACAGATGCCATGAAAAATAACTAATTAATAAACGTCGAAATGTTGTTTAATCTGCTCATAAAAATCGCTTTTAAAACCAAAGACTATGAAGTACGAGGTATGGCCAATTATTGGTTCCTGTTTCAAAATGCATTTGGTTTTATGATACGATATGAGAATAAGTACAACACTAACACTGCTAAAACTGCACATTGAAAATCGATCTGGGCATATCTGAGTCCCAATAAAGTAGGTTTTTATTGTAAGTCGCGAACTTTCGCTTTCCAAAAAATGTTTTCCTCTTCCAGATATTGTTAGTTGTTATTAAAAGTACGTAAAAGTTATTAGCTGAAAGTGAAACTTCTAGTTCGGAGCAGTTTCACGTTTGATGTCGTGCCTAGGGCTCATAATCAATAAGGAGCGAAAGTAAACACAACTGCAGCAAAAGCAGTCAGTTCTCTACGAACATTTTACGATGATTGCGATTATGACTATGTGAATGATTACGGGGCCGTGGACTCTGACTGCTGAGCAGTGATACTGAAAGGTTATTTGAGCAGTTCTTTTGATTACATTAAACACTGCGACTGCCTAACCCGAAGAGGAGTTACTTTTGTTCCATTTTTTTTGTTAGAGCCTGCTTTTGTGTTTGGGGAAACAAAATGAGCGGATATAGTGTTTTATTGCTATTTTTGAACCCTTCT
>VYYJ01004439.1:0-13410 GCA_021029165.1 Cyphoderus albinus
ACCGCTAAGATATTTATTTGTAACAATTAATCATAGCTTGTGTGGTTATCTGGAAACATTTATGAAACAAAAAAGAAAAGGAAGACTACTTAATTAGGTACTAGTCATTTCTAATTTTTACAAGTGTCATGGCTCTATTTGTCTGTAAACACACTGAATTGTAATAAGGAATACATCCTAAAACCCATGTTGTTCTTGTTTGTATAAAATATTACACAGTAGAAAACTTTCCAAAAATCACAAGCGATAACTTCACAGGATGGACTATCTCTTCAAGACGACATAACGTGTGACAATTCTAAACAACTTGGGAGGGACTATCTATTTTAAAAGAGACTACTTTGATATCTGATTGAATAGTATGATAATTATATTGATTCCCTATTTACAGAAATAGACTACTAATTTTTTTGATTAAATCATAATCATATTAAATTCCATAATTAGGTTTCAGGTATTAGAAATACAAGATACAAGCTAGTTACTAAATATGTCAAAAAACTACTATCCTTTATAAAACTTCTGCTAATATATACTGCTATATATATATATATCAAACATTGCAAATTACAAATTTTTAATAGTCAATTAATGTCCATCTTGTTTTTTCATGATGGAAGCGATGTGAGAATATTTATAACTTGTCGATTGGAGTAGAGGATGGATGGGTGCCTGAAAGATTGGTTGTGTATTGTATGATGCGTTATTCTGTTTGGAAACTTGGTTTTCTGCCTTCTTCAGTTTGCATCGTCGGCTTCAGGCTGGGAGAAAGTAAGTTTTTAGGACTTGTCACGATACAAAACCAGCTTTTCCTCTCTTAGGTCTCGGATAACACGTTGTATCCGCTGTTAATAACATAATTGAATTCAAATTAGTTGCGTATTAGTGTTAACACACTCATGATGAAAAGTTGCCATAACGGATTGGTTACAATAATGATAAACCTGCCTTGTTTGATGGCGGAAAACATCGCACGCCCAAATCTATCTGTTTAAGGGATTCCATCTTCTTAAGCACGTAGCTAGAGATAAGTCCAAATTCCAGTTTTGTGGCTAGAGTGCATTGAAGTCTCAATACCTTGAGATCTGTAATATGTACATAGGAAAGAGGGCATTTTGATTTATACTTTAGGATGGATTTGTGGCTGACTTTAATTAAACATTTATTTAAATAATTTAATCGAATTTGCACTTACTTCGTAAAGCTGAAACGGACTTGGGTTTTGAGAGATATAGTTGCCGACGCCAGCAGAACTTGATCGGTTGCCCTTTCAACCCAATCTCCGTCTCTAACATATCCAACTGGCGCTTGCTTAGCCCTGTGATTACTGTGTCTGCGGAGTCTAATATTCGATCTGTCGTCAGCTGGAGTTCGGTGAGTCCTGTAAACGACTCATAAATGCCATTGACCACTTGTTCATACATCGGAAATACTCGCAGCGTCGTGACATTCGGGAAACGGGTGGACATCATTTCGATGCTGCTTTTCTGGAAAATGAATCCGGAAATTACGAGTTCTTCCACCAAAACAAATGGGGCGTTGTCAAATGCCGGATCCAACATGGATGACTCGAAATGAACCCGTTTCAGTGCCGGAAAATTTCCGCTCGAAATTATTGGGTCAGTTAGAATGTCCTTGCCGGTTTTCAAGAACTCCAGTTTTGGAAGAGCTGGGACCATCATCAGGAAGAATATCCCTCTACCTGTCACTACTCCCGGTTGAATTTCCAACGCCTTCAGGGTGTCCTTTTGACTTTCCAGGAAGCGTCCGAGGGTTATTGCAGTGTGGTGGAACTGGTGCCACCCTCCAATTAACTTCATAGTTGTTAATCGCATTCCATGAAGTGAGTTTAGGCTTGTAAACCCAAGTTCCTCGGTTTGGCATACATTCAATTGGAGATGGGTAATGCGTTGTAGGAGTATGTTCCGCCCTGTAATTACATCCAAGCAAGGGCCTACTACTCCTAGAAACCGTTCCCCGAATTCCAGCGACAATGTATGCAGGTTAGGTGCATGAGTAATGATTCGCTCGATGAAATTAAAAGTCTCATGCGGGTAGATCACTGGGGTCCTTACCGAGCCCATATAGAACTCAGCCTTCAATGTGAGAGATGTCAGTTGTGGGTACTGATAGTCTCCGGGCCAGATTCTCAGTCGGGATTGTCCAAGTCCGAAAGTGAGTGTAAGGTTTGTGACAATCGGAGACACGCAATTGAAGAACGTATCAACACTATTTTCGTGCTCGAGGATAGCGTTGTCGAAGGGTGAAAGTGTCATTTGGTACTCTGACACTGGGAAGTTTCCCCTTGACGCGTTGAAACAGGCTACAAATGTTTCCAAATTTTCGTGGCCATACGAGGAACGCCCGCCGGGTCCCCCGATCCTGGCCTGAAACCCGAAAGAAATAGGGGCACACTTCTTTCTTAATGGAACAATGGCAGCTTTCGCCCAGGCAGGATTCACCAGTCGACTCGTCCGGAGAGAGGGAGTGGGCAAAAATGCCAATAAACGTTCTAGCACCTGCACAAACAAACAAGATCGTTCTAAAAATAGCGATTGTTTAGATCCACTGTCTCAGTTGTGAGATCAAATGATGCTTTACCTCGGGTGGTAGCAACTGATTATGAGGTTTCACGTCGTCACTCTCCAGTTTGGGGGTGTTTGGGTCCATTCTCAGGGCAAGTTTAGATAAATGCAGACTCTACTAAACTAAGCAAATTAAACTAATGGAAGGTCCTAGTAATCGGGCAGAATACCAATTTTTTGTTCGGCCGTCAAATTTCAATTTTATTATGAAATTTAAGATGGGAAAATGAAAGTGCTCAATCCTCCCTTACGAGTCCAGAACATGAGCAGTTTATTGTGAGTTCAAATTTTAAATTGGGATTGACATATGCCCACTGATGTTTTTCTTGTAGTCTCAAATGCCATGCATTTGTTATAAATGTTAATAAACCTATTTATTCAGTTCTGAGAGAGTAAAAAAGTCAAATTAAGTTCTGAGAAAAGTTAAGAAAGTCGAAAGTTTTTATGACATATTGTATTCTCATTTTATGGCATATAGTTTGGAGTGTCGAGCGGCCTTGTAGACAGAGTGCTTCTTGTACATATGAAATTGAATGAACCTAGTGCTCAAAACGGCAGGCGGGTCTAATGCTAATTCGTAAGATTTATAACAGTTAAAAGTGTGAATACCGAAGTAATGTTTTTAATAAAAAAGTATATAAAAAGTGCATTTAGTTAATTGATTCTACTATTTGAGTCACCACAACTTTTAAAGACAAGACAGTCCTGCAACTTTTCAGTTTGTATTGTTTGATACTGAGAACTTGAAACGAAGCAAATAATTCTCTGAAAAAAATGTTGTTTCAATATGATCATCCAAGACACAATTAAATGTATTAGCACAAGTTCCACTTTATTAACGAATTACATGATCAACATAGGTACATTTTTAGTTAATTAAAACTAGGTTTAATTTTTATGATAGCTAACTTAACTTATAAAATATATTATTATATAATATATGCATGCACTGTTTCATACAAGAACAATGTAGATGGTCTAAGGATTGAATGAATAACATCAAGTTAGGATTTAACATCTATAGTTTATAATTATGAATGCATGTAAGATATATGCATGTTAAGTTTAAGAAACCATATAAAAAGCAGAAATTTATCTGGAATGTCGTGAAAAGTAAAAAGCGTTTTCATGTTAGACAGTAAAAGTGCAAGCGTTAACAGGATTCATTTCTACAAGCAGCATACTACTAAATTATTTTTTAATATTAAAAAAGCTCTGTCGATATATACAACACCGATAAAGCCGAACCGGTATCAAAATGATCTGATGGAAAAGTAAAAGCAGAATATAATATTATTGAAGAGACTATTTATCCAATATCACTAAAAGTACATTTGTTCAAACTAACTAATTTAAAGGAACAAATTATAAGTTACAGAACATTCTTATTAGATACATAGATATGATATAGACATTCAGGAGCAAATTGATTTATAAATTGTAGGTTCAATTTTTTCAAACATTATTAAAGTACACAAAGAAGTCAGCACATTCTGAACATGCACACGAATTTGCATGTTTGTTTAAAGCACCACAATTATTATTAGGTACGGAAATTTTAGCAAATTTTTAGCGGGCTTTTCCTTTCTTTTCATACTAAGCAATAGATTGTTCCAGTTTCCATAATTTTTAGCTCTTCCAAGGTAAACAATTTAAGTGTAGAATAACAATAAACAAATTACAGGGAAACAATTAGCATTTACTTAGTCTAGTTAGTCGTAACCTATTTCTCTTTGAATGAATGTTAGCTATAAGAAACAATGTTAGGTCATGCATTACATGCAACAATATTAATACAAAAATATTACAAACATAAACACTTTTCTATTACATCAGGGTATCGTTGGCTGAAGTGAGTCCAGTCTTCTACTATGACTAATTACTTATCTAAGACATCAGTGTATCATCATAATTTATCATAAAATAAACACTACATCAAAGAATTACATAAAAATGCACTACAACCACTACAACGAAATATAATAATATGCGATAATATTTCAATTCTGAACTCTTTATTGAAAACGCTAAACGAAATAAAAAACTGCTCAAATCTTACAAAACAACAACCAAATGTCATCTACGTCAGAATCTAAATCTCATTTCCAAAAAGTAAAGGAAAACTTTTTCCCTTTAGGGGATTGTCCAGGCTTTTGGGGCGGTGCCGATGGAGAAGGAATGTCAAAGGAAGGCTCCGAATAAATATGTTGACTTAAATTTAGACTGCTGCTGTGAAGTGTTCGGGCAGAATCCTTGTCGAGGCCCGGAAAGCGTTCTTGCTCATCAAGCTCGCGATATGAGATGATTTCTTTAGGTCGTCGCATGTCGCCCCTTGCGTTGCCACTGCAATTTGGAATATAACAACCGGAATTTTTCCCCGGGATCCTAAGACAGTCCGGTCCCATAACTGGATGGCCAAGTCTTCGTGGGCTTCCGGATGGCCCAATATGCGGGGGATAACCACCCCTCTCACCGCGAGTTGCTTGGTGAATTCCAGCACCACTCTGATTTAAGCCCAATGTAGATCCATGGCCCGGCTTTGAATGGGCGCCTCCAGTAGGGTCATCATCTGATGGACGCCAAATTCCTCTGGTACGCATTCCATTCTCAACCCAACGATCCAAACTGTCCCTGGAACCAGTTTTAGATCGACTCAAAGATCGGAGCAAACTTTCACGAGATAACTGACGCCTGTAAATAAAAACATTTTTATATATTACTAAATAATATTTAATTAAAGTTGAAAGGACAAAATATTTACTCTATTTGGAAGCTCCAAATGTTTAACTTTGAAATTGAGATAGATGTAAGTAACGGAAAATAGTACCGATAGTCAGCTTCAGCAGCTTCTCTGGAGCGGTATCCTTCGTCTAAACTGTCATGGGATCGCTGACGGACATACTGATGATCCAACTTTTCCCATTTTTGTCGCACACCTTCAAACCGTTCTCGAGAGAAAACCGGCAATGGTGGAGGCGGCGAAGTCAGATCTGGCGACCTTTGACGTAATTCAGGTCGTTTTGGCAACGGTGGAGGAACTGGTGATACAGGTGTTGGGCCATGAGCCGGTGCTGGAGGATGTTGCGGTTGTGGCAGCGACCGATGATGAGAAAAGTGAGGATGTGGATCTGCGGCATGTGCGGCAGGTGGCCAAACAGGGCGAACCAGAAACTGGGAGTGTTCATTAGCCACTAAGTGCGTGGTATTCCAGTCGTCTTCTGAAAGTATGCGTAATTCCAAATTAATAACTTGCAATGGCTCAAAAGAACAAGAAGATAATAAAGTGCATTTATGATTTTGATTCATTTTGACTATGCAAATTGATTTCCTAAACTCTTTCTTTTTTTTAGGCAAATCTCTCTCTAGTTACAATTACGACTCTTTGTGAAGTTTGATTCCTGCAGTCAGAGAAAATATTAATTCATGACGTGACCGCTTATTCTCAACATGATTTTAAATAGTAAACACGGATAAGTTATTACCACTTTATCATAAGATAAAGAGGCCATGATATCATTGTGTCTGTGTTAGTGGGAAATGAATTTACCGTTAAGACTACCCATAGATACTCATTTACCCATAACATATTTTTAATGAGCTGTAAACGGATAAGTTTTGTGCAACAGAAAAACCGGGCGGGACGAAGGACGAAAATATACAGTGAAATGACAATTCATTCTAGATCAAACATGACTAAAGTCACGTACTTGAGGTTTGCAAAGTCAAACTTAAAATGTTGCCAACTAACTACTAACCTAAATTTCGTGGAATCTTTTGTTAGAATATTTCTATGTTAACCATTAAATTCAAAAATATGGTTGGGCGGTACACCATTTTTGAATTTTTTAGGCGTAGGCAGTCATTTGCACCGGTAAACTAGCATCTTCCATAAAATCGTGTCACTAACAAACAAGGCAAAACCTAACCATTTACAGCATCTACGAATAGGATTGTCACTGCGCATTGCCATCACAGACCACTGATTCTTTAGTTTTATTGCTGATTTCGCATTCATGCGGAGGTGTTGTCAATGACGCATTCAATAAATATGTCGTTCATGAGGTCCTAAGTTAGGATCGAGGACTAAAAATGCCTAACTGGGCTGTCCAAATTTTGAATTTCTAAATGCTTTGGCAATAAAACCAAATCCGTTTTTAGTTACGTGCCGTAACTTACGGCTGATGAGTTGCCCACCTCAAAATGTTGAACGATTGTGTAAGAAAGGGATAAAAACAATTTTAGTAGTAGTGTGAATGTGCAATATTGCGAATTCTCTTGAATGAAGTGTGTGAACCGGTAAATGATCGGGGCGTTTGCATCTTCCACATTATGTAAGGAAACCCCCTTTTGAATATAAAATTTTACCCTATCATATTGGATTTAATGGATAATGTGGGAATTAACTTGTACTTAATTGGCAGATGTAATTTATGTTCACTTTTATGACGCTACTATAAAATTATGTGTTACAACAAGCAATTTATTTTTTAAGATTCCAAACGGTTAACAAAAACATGCATATGTATAAAATAATTTAACGGTCTACATAAAATTTAACATCATAAAAATTGACTTGCCCACAATATTTGCGATACCTCAATTTTTGCAATTGCAATTTTAGTAAAGTGTAAATTGGTTTTGATATAAATGAAATTTGATAGCACCTATGCTCGATCCGTACTATTGCCACTATTGGATATTTGAAAGTCGAGAAAGATTTAAAAGCGACACGTTAATTAAATCCAAAACGGACTGGCAACGCTTTGTGCATCTTCCTTTAATGAAATGTTTCATCTTGCAATTAGTAATTATGCCAATCTTATGTAAAATATCTTATGCAACTCTCCGACCCAGCCGTCTCGAAAGTATTTTTCGCAATCACCAGCGAAATGGCGAATAAGACAGATTTTTTATTATTGTTATTTAATTTCAGTATTTTGAGGTGTTGTATGACAAAAATTAATTAGGGTTGCAATAATCTTACGTATTTGCTGTAACTAAGACTTTTATATGGCAAGATGCAAATCAGCTTGAGTGTTAAATATCAAACAGTAAACTTATATAAAATGATTTCCGCTCATTAATTCATCGTTAGTGCTCCCGGTCTTCATTTTGATTTAAAATACGACATCATTCTCTGGTGGCGAATACATCAAAAATCTTTGTATCAGTTTCACTAAATTTTAATACAGAGATGACAATTGATGTTAACTGAAGAAATAACAAAGCCAGAGTTCTTTACGTAGTGATGTTAAATGGATTATGATATGAACAACTGGAATGAGAGTTTGATATGTTTGATACAGAAATTCACTTTATCACAAACAACATTTGCGGACATTATTTCTTGTCTTTAAAATCATAGAGTCGTTTGTGAATTTGAAGCCTTTTCGAATTGGAACATTTTTTGACAAAGATATTAGCAATCCGTCTGTTGTGATACTGTCTTTGTCAAAAAACCATTGATATGTTATTGTATGAAAATCTTACATTCAAATTCCATTTCTCAGTACGGTGAACCTGCACTAAAGATCATGTTATTTACCCATACTTTGTTCGTTCTGTAGAGTGCATTTATGACAAATGCATTTACGTTGTAATGAAAGTTCCATTATAAATATTTAACAATAAATCATTTTTATGTAGTTTTCATTGATACAATCGAGTGTTCCAATTATTTAAAATATTGGTAAAGTTTACAAGTGGCTTGGAAAGTTAAAAGAAACGTGACAAAAGTCAACCCTCATTGAATCATGTGATAAAGCATCAATAATTTCAACGCGACAAGTACAGATGATATAAAATTTTAGTGAAAAAGACCGTAGGCAAAGAGAGCATTTAATGGTAAGTATTTTAGAAAAGCTGTGGGACCGTACCGTTACAAAAGAAAAGCTTCCTTACATTAGAGGCGATTGCTCAGTACACGACTTTCGTTTTTAGGTATTATTGCAAGCGAAAACAATTTTTGCAAGATGAGTAGAGTCAGCCAAATAAAATAATGCACTTACCACTTCGCAGCTCATTATTAGAGCAACTCTTATTTGCTGTCCACTCTTACATTAAGAAATTTTTGAATGAACTGGGAAGTTCTTGATTGAAAGGCAAATGGGGTGGTCACCTTGTCATAAAGGATACGTGATAAGCATTTGAAGAAATTGTTCGAGGATTATTAATGCTGTGGTAAGTTGCTAGGTTGCCAAACCTTAACACCCAAACATGTCACTTTTGCCTGTTACCCTTAAATTGTCATTTATCAGACGTGTAAGGATAGTAAGGACATGCTATACCTGGCCATAATAAAATGAAGTGTGAGTGAGCGAGGGCTAAAGTTTTGCGAGGAAGAATAAGTTATCTAGTAGATTTAGATCACCCAAAATCAACGCTATAATATATACACTCTACAGTACAGCTGAAGAGGAATTTAGGATTGCATTTCCTTGGTATCACTACAAATGCCACCCCTTCGAAAGTCCCCCTTCAAAAGCCCCCACAAAAAAAGCCCCTAAAATGTTTAATTTCAACGGTTGAGCAAAACGTGAATTTCTAACCTTTTTCGTACTTTAGGATTATTAAAAACTATACAAAGTCAAATTCAAATATATTATTGTATTGGTATAATCAATTCTAATTGCAGTAAATTCTATTACTAACATTATATATACACCAGAAATCTTATGCCATTAAACCCCGCTTTCTGTATTGACTTGGTATATATTTGAGTTTGACTTTGTAAAATTCATACTAAATTGGATAATTTTTAATAATTGGCATGTCAAAAGAAATTTCTGGAAATTCACTTCCTGTGCAGCCGTTTAAACATTCTGTGGGGCTTTGTCATATAGGGTTTTTGTGTTTGGGGACTTTTATTGAGGTGGTTCCTGTAATAGGGGGTTTCTGTCGGGGTGGCAAACGTCATTGGAACCACATTTCCTTTCACTAATGGTAATATTTCTAGTTCAATTCAATGCAACTTACTACTAGCTGCGTTCTCGTCAGTAACACTTAAGCACACGAAGATGATTAATCATTCTACACTTCTTCACGAGTTGTTGCATTCATGTTGCATTGCCAACTTTGCAGAAATCGCGTACCGTTTATTTCTCCTGTGTTAATAGTAAGGGACAAAAAGGAGCAGCTTGAATCTTCAAATGATTAAAGTACATAAAGCAAATGTCTCTAGTTTTCGTATGCATAAAAAGTTGTTAAAATATTGTACCACGTACATAAATACAGCATTATTAAGATTTATATGTTGTATAGCGTAATAAGCGAAGAATGAACCAACTAAATCCGATAAACTTTTGGTAAAAAAATTAAAAAGAAAAATAGAAGTAGATTCTTAATAAAAAATATTTACTTCATATCAAAGTGCATACAAAGTCGATAGCATCATGAATGTGGTAGTTATCATGCATTTACGTTGGCGGTTACCACCATATTTAAAAAGAATATCACTTGTCAAAAATTAGAAGCTCCCATCAACATAAAAATGTGTTTTTACACAACTTAGGAAGATTTTCTTATCTCGATTAAAGAAACTTTCGTGAGCACGAGATGTGAAATATAATTCCACTTTTTGTTTTATTAATCATTCACGGCTTTCAGCGCCAGCAGTGGGCCAAAGGAGAAAGCAGTAAACTTTTAGAGTTTTTTTTTTGTTTTTGAGCAAGTATACACAAATCTACATAGAGGAAACCTTTGAAAGAGATCAAACCAACCTCATTGTTTTATTTTAAAGGTGACATTATCAAATCTCTTAGATTGGATATTCATGACCCATGTTGACTCAGTCCATTGCTAAATGGGTGCTACAAAAACATTATTTGTAGGTAACTGTTTTGAAGTTGGCGTCTCCCTTTGCCATATGAGAAACCGAAGGAAAACGGCTGAGACGACAATTTGACAATTAGAATTTTATCTTAACGAGCACTCATTCATCAAGATGGCAAGCGCTTCATTTTTTCAAATGTGTTAAACATTAAATATATTCAAAACAAAGGTTGCCAGTTTGAATTCACAGATGTCTAATATAATGCGAAGTCGTCATAACTCAACATTCTCTCCGTTGGTAAATGTGAACGATTTTAATTTAAGACCTTACTGCAGAAACAATTCTCATTGTTATATGACGAATAGGAAGCAGATGAATAATCACGTCTCCTTGAATGCAACAATCCAATGTACAGTGTAGCAAAACCAGTTTAGACTACGATAGTCGTGGGTTTTGTTCGCCTTCAAACACCCAGTAGAAGGCATTAATAATCCGAAGGCAATGTTCCATGCAAAAATGGATGAATGCTGTACACATCTGTGAATTTGAAACAATTTTAAAAATAAATACAATGTATGGCAGGTGGACGGACTTCTTAGTGGCCTTCCTCGAGCATCTTCTGTTTCAAAGTTAGGTGAAAAGTATCGTAAATTTCAATTTGCCAACTGACTGCTCACTTTTCCTCAACTGGATTTTCTTCATCAAATTAGATATATACAAGTTAACAGCATTTTACTTCTTATGATATTGTCTTCAAGAACAAAGAGCACCTGCTTCATTTTATATTTTTTAAAACAAACTAAGAATTTCCGGTCATTCTAATCTCCTTCGACGCTAGGGCTTATTTTATTGTGCAATGAAAACAAAACAACGAAGGTGACTGTATAAATAACAGAGTTTCTGTTAATACTCGAATGGAATGTAAAATCAAATTAAGGGGTCTTACGTAGGTTGTAGTTATAGTATTGTTGAAAATTTTCGCTTACGGTTCAAATTTTCTGCTTAGTAGTCATTACAATTATAAGCAAGCATATCCACAAAATGCTTACATACTTATCTAGCAGCCATAAACCCTCATCACTTTCATACTTTACCAAAATTTCGAAACTCCTTTCCTCGTGTTTCGCATTTCAATTCCGGAGTAAAAATTACGGAAGAAGTGGAGCGAGTGAAATTTTTCAATTTACTTCGTTTCAATTGTTCTGCAGGTTTTCGATACATTTGGTGGGATCTCAAGAAAAGAGAATATTACAAATATTTCAATCATAGATGTATCTATGCAAACTTGTAATTTGTCGACACAAAGTTGGAGTAAGTCACTGTTTTAATAGGAAGTTTATAAACTAGCTATAATTTAGACTCCTCTGCAAGAGCACAGAATACATAGGTCTTGAAACAATGGAATAAGTTTGGTTGTCAGTCATCATGAAGCAAGGACCATGCATAACCGCTCTCCTGCTATTTATCTTGAGTCCTTCCATTCTATCAGTTAAGAATTCACTCACACGAAATCACGCCCGAATTATTGTTGGATTCCTTGGGGTGTAAATTCCTCGTTTCTCCTTTAACAATATAATTTGACACTAGCAACACGAACTGCAGAGTTCTTTTTTGTTTTGTGAGATACTTTTACTTTACATTGACTCTCATCTTTCATCGTTGCAAGCAGTTGCTCTTGCGTGAATTAAAGTGCAGCAAAGACATGACTATTTTAGTAACGCCAGCTAATAAGAAAGTAATTTTGAGCCATCCTTCGTTAGTAAGGAACGATTCAATTCTGGTCTGTTTTCAAACAGCAAAGAACTCCAGGGCATGATCATCATTAGCATGTAGAAATAAACAAGCACACCTCTAGAAGCTATTTTTGACGATGTCTCAAAATTTTCATACCATGCAGAAACACGATATCTCAAAGTGCACCAGTCTGCCAATAAAAGATTGATGATGGTGTATCAAATGTGTGTGACGTTGTAGATATGCTGGTGTGATCTTATTATATAATAAAAAATATTGTCTTGATAAAATAAACCCAAGAGTAGGTAGGTACTTCAATTGCTTGCACATAGTTGTGACAAAAGTTGGAGTCTAACTGCCATTATTGCCCTATTGTCAGTGTATGTACCTATTGTCAGCCATCAAATGATAGTAATGCAAACTTCTAGTTAATACTTTTGCCAGCAAGACAAATTGCTCGCGGGGAAAACTGCTGGCAGCGAAAATGATATTTCGATGGAGCATTAGTGATGAATATTGTTAGTCTAGCTAAACGCAATGTGTTCAGGATAAAGGTGTTTCATTTTCTAAACTCCACAATGCCATGCAGTGATATATAATACCATAATGCAGTCGTCATAATTGTGATCCAGGACCCGACGGGCCCAGCAAAGCTAAGCTTCTAATTTAATACTTCTAGGACTTCACTAGTCATTAAAGTCAATGGTAACATTATTCAGAAACCCCAGAAAAAAATTAATTTGTACAAAAAGGTCATTGAAACACTAACAAATCTTCCTCTCACTGCAAACAATAGTTCTGCCAGCTTAATGGTAATTTTGGATAATACTTCATACTTCATAGCAATGTACTGGTTAAACTAGTCATTAGCGAAAAAGCCACATTCTCATTGGGTCATAGGTAACTGGTGCTTTCTTAGTATAATTTATCTACTGGTAGCAGTTTAATAGCGGTCAGTATTAGAGTTTATCCACATCAACTCAACATGGTCATATTTTTATTTTAACGCTATCAAGTCGTAATTAAGTACAGTGGTGCAAAATCGTATGACAAAAGCACAAGTCTTTTTTCTACGAAATCGCCCCACGCCTTCGCAATTGGTGCACAGTTATCTTTTAATTATAGTACCACAATTAGTGTCGTGCAATTAATTACAAGCATAATTAAGTATAGGTTCCTATCCTCAATATGACATAATCATGTAGCTGCACAAGTTACGATAATTATTTTTTCAAAATTTTTAATTGCAGTGCTAATTATAATGTTAAATGTAGAGGTTAATTATTAAGGTGCCCAGGACTGAGTCCAGTGCCATCAGAT